>RJWJ010009256.1:0-52159 GCA_004363605.1 Indri indri
GAGCACCTTAGTGTTCATCAGTTAGTACCGATTTGATGGCAAATACAACTGGAGCCCATTCTTCGGATCTTGTGATACCTCACTTTGGATAATGGGCTCAAGTTCATTCCAGGAAAATATAAGAGGTGCTAGATCTCTGTCATTTCTTATAATTGAGTAATATTCCATTGTATATATTTGCCAAATTGTAATAATCCATTCATGAATTGACGGGCACTTGGGTTGTTTCCACATCCTTGCAACAGTGAATTGTGCTGCCATAAACATTCCGGTGCAGATGTTTCTATTATAGCATATCTTTTGCTATTTTGGGTAGATGCCTAATAGTGCTATTGCTGGATAGAATGGTATTTCTATTTTTAGCTCTTTGAAGTATCTCCAAATTCTTTTCCTCTAAGACAATACAGGACCAGAGCACATCTCCTCAGCTCTGCCAAGGAATGTCCCTTTGGAGTTTCAAAATTAAGTCCATAAACCAGTTCCAGCACCCACAGTCCTTGACAAAGTAGCCTGATGAGAAAGAATCAGTGAAAGAACACAGGAAACATGAAAGATCAGAAAGAAAAGTCACCTCCAAAAGAAAATATTTGATCTCCATCAATAGATTTGAAATCAATTTTTATATTAAAGTGCATTCAAAGAATGCAATTTTGCAGAGAATATAAAAATTTTTAAAGTGAGTGATAAAGTAAATGATGTCAATTGTAAAGATTTCACTCTGGGTTTATGACTCCAAATCTGACACTCTTTCCACAATACTATGCTGCCATTCACATCATTAACACAAACAAAAATCCTTATTTTATATAACATATAAAGAGTACTTTCACATACATTGTAATAGTTTATATTCTTGTGATGCTACAAGGGCTGGATTCCTTTACCTAATTACACATAAGAAAACTGATTGATAGAATTTAAGAGACTGGTCCAACATAGCAGCCTGACTATAAAAATATTATAATTATTGGCTTTGGATTCTTTCCACTGTATCACAAAATTTCCAGATAGAATATATCTGTCTTTCATTTATTCAACAAATAAAAACTTATCATCTACCAACTGTGAGATATTTTTTCTAGTCACATGGGATACACCGAGGGGAAAAAACCCACAAAAAATTTCCTGCTTTAATGCGTCTTATATTTTTATGTTATTATTAATTTTCACTAGAAAAGAAAAGGTAGTGGCCTGGTAAAAGGCAACAAGAGCAGAATAGGTGTGGGGTATAGTTACCTTTTATACAGTTACTATGTATGGAGAACCCTGATTTATCATCACCTCCAACTTAAACTCAACTCCCAGTTCATAGGGAATTTTTGCTGTTGTTCCTACAGGATATTGCTTATCTTTCTTTGTCTTGGCAAGAATATATGAATATACTTATCTCTCTTTCTTTGCCTAGCTAATTCCTATTTGTCCTTAACACAACTTAGCGATTATTTTCTCTAAAGAGGTGCTGTTCATCTTTCCAATCTAAATGCCCACTCTGATTTTCCTTTTTTCCAGTATTTATGGTTATTAGAGGCAATGCTATGTTTTACTCATAGTGTTTGCTTGTTTACTTTCTACTTTTACCATATAATATTGTTGAATGAACATTCATATTTGTTCCCAGCAGCTGATGCAGTGGCTGGCACTTGGTAGGGACACAGTAAATATTGGTTATCCAGTTGAATGTCACTAAAGTGCTAAGGTGTTACTTATTCTAGTGATTGCCCCAATCAAACAATCATGACAATGATTTGAATTTCTTTTTCTTTTTGCAGACAATTTTAGAACAAATACAGAATTTTTAACCTAGAATCTCTCGTGAAAAGAGATATTATTACTATTTAAAGAATACCACAAGATTTTGATTATCAGCTGGATTGAGGAGTCGTTGATCTAATGGAGATATTAGTCACATTTATATCCACTACTTGTTATCTTGGAAGCTATTGAAGCATTTTATCTTATTGATACCTAATGCAGTAAAAAGGGGAATAATACATACTATAAAAACTTAACAAAAATTATGTAAACTAACAAACTGATCAGAAAATATGAAAAGATTTGAACAGAAATTTCACTAAGTAATATACACATGCAGCAAAAAGGTATATGAAAAGTTGATGTACCTTATACCTCTTTAAGGAATTGAAATTTAAGACAATGAGATACAGGTGCACAGCTATTAGTAAATCCAAAACACTGACAATACGCAATGCTGGACAGGATGTGGAGCAACAGAAACTTTCATTCATTGCTTGCGGGAATGCAAAATGGTACAACCATTTTGAAAAACTGTTGGTTTCTTACAAAATTAAAAGTATTCTTACCATATGAACCAGTGATTGTGGTCCTTGGCACTTACCCAAATGAGTTGAAAACTTACCTACACAGAAACCCACACAAATGTTTATCGCAGCTGTATTAATAATTTCCACACCTTGGAAGAAATCACTTCAGTAAGTGAATAGATTAATAAGCTGTGATACATCCAGATCATGGAATATTATTTAGCACTAAATGAAATTAGCTACTGAGTCATAAAAAGATATGCAGGAAACTTAAATGCACATTACTAAGTGAAAGAAGGCAATCCAAATAGGCTAAATATTGTAGGATTCCAACTATATGACATGCTGGAAAAAGCAAAACTATGGAGCCAGCAAAAAGATCAGTGGTTTACAGCAATTATGGGGGACGGAGGGATGAATAGAAGGAGCCGGGGGGTGTTTAGGGTAGTTAAGTTATTCTGTATGACATATTATGGTGAAAGCATGCCATCATACATTTGTCACAACTCACAGAGTAAATAACACCAAGAGTGAACCGTAATGCAAACTGTGGACTTTGATGATACTAATGTGTCAGTGTTGGTTTATTGATTCTGACAAATGCACCACTGTGGTACAAGATGTCGATGATAGGGCGGCTGTGGATATGTAGCAGCTGGGGGTTTATGGGAATTTGCTGTACTTTCCATTCAATTTTCCTGTAAAACTAAAACTACTAAAATATCTAAATAATTTTAAGAGGGACAAAAAATACGTAATATAATAAAATTCACTGGACTTTTCAACCCGATCAGCACGTCACATCCAAATGAATATTTTGCCATCCAACCAGCGCTGTGTCTTCAAACTAGAATGTTATGAAAACATCACCAAGATAATTTCTGAAGCTCCTAATTGTAATAAACATTCAATTGACATGTCATACAATAATGAGAATATTATTTTATTTTATAGTTTCCTTTTTATAGTGTTTTCAGTTATAATTATCCATTTTTATATGCATAGCCATAAGTTTATTGATTGTTTCAAAAACTCTAGTATGTCTAAATAATATATTACTTGCCACCTAAGAAAATATTCAAAATGCCATGTTTTTATATATGGAATTTTTTAAATTAATTAAACAAAGAAAACAAGTAGTAAAAATAGTCACACAACTTTGAACAGACATTTTATAAAAGAAGATATAAAGATGGTAAAGTATACCAAAATATGATTAATAGTCATGAGGAAAATGCAAATTTAAACCAAAACAAAAATAGATCTTATACTCATAAAAACGTATACAATTAAAAAGACTGGTAACTACCAAGTTTCAGTGAGGATTTGGAGAAACTGGAGTTCCTGTATTGCTGGTGGGAGTGAAACATAGTATAGCCACTTTGGAAAACTGTTTGGCTGTTTCTCACAAATTACGTATACACCTATTAAGTATTAGATACTTTGTAATCACATGAGATACACTAAAGCAAAAAAGATTTCTATTTTCATGCAGCATATATTTTAGTGCAGTGAAAAGAGACTGTAAACCAAAAGCATAAATGAATTATGGAGTATGTAAAAAGGCAATGATGGCACAGAAATTTCACCCCTGTATATTTATCCAGAGGGGAAAATATGTACATCCGCAAAAAACCTTTACAATAATGTTTTTATCAGTTTTATTAATAATAACCAAAAATTGGAATCTATCTATATTTCCATTGATATATTAATGGATTAACAAACTTTGATGCATTAATATAATAGAAAATACTGCAGACTTTAAAATAAAAGAACTACTGAAGCCAGGCACATTGGCTCATGCCTGTAATGCCAGCACTCTGGGAGGCAGAGATGGGAGGATTGCTTGAGCTCAGGAGTTCGAGACCAGCCTGAGCAAGAGCAAGACCCCCATTTATATTAAAAATATAAAAATTAGCTGGGCATAGTGGTTCATGCCTGTAGTCCCAGCTGCTCTGAAGGCCGAGTCCCAGTTGCTCGGGAGGCTGAGGCAGGAGGATCGTTTGAGTCCAAGAGTTCGAGGCTGCAGTGAGCTATAATGATGTCACTGCACTCTACCTGGGGTGACAGAGCAACACTCTGTCTCAAAAAAAAAAAAAAAAAAAAAAAAAAGAGCTGATATAGGCAATAGTAGAAATATGTATTTATACACACATGTGTGCATATGCATATGTATCTATAAGCATATAGGTACCCATACATGGACTACATATAAATATACACATATATGATGAATCAGTATATAAAAAGAATTCATGGTTGATACTTTGTTATGAAGTTCTAGGTAAAGCCAAAACTAAACTATGGTAATAGAAATAACAGTGTTATGGTTTGACTGCAAAACTGACATGGGGAAAATTCAAGGCCAATAGAAATGTAACATGTTTTGATTTTGTTGGACATTTTATAGAAGTCATCAAACAATTATAATCTGTGCATTTTGTTATACCTTATACACCAATAAATATTTTTTAAAATTTACTATAAATTATGATATAAGTTGAAAAAGAAGCTTTTGATGTTTTGACAAGCAGAATTTTGGAATAATTTTATATCCTCTTGTAGTGTCTCCTTTGTAAAGGTCAATAATGATTTTGATAAATAAATCATACATTCCATTGTTTTAAAATGTCACGTTTTAAAGTCCTTATTTCTTAATTTGAAAGATGTAATATATGAGTAGAGCAAAGTATATAATAAGTGTATGGCTGCATGGAATATTATATTTTTTCTATCGGTTCATTTCATGTGACTAGAAAAGCGCCCAGCACTTGGTAGGTGATGAGTATTTATTTGCCCAATAAATGAAAGACTAGATATTTCCTATCTGTAAATTCTGTGATACACTAGAAAGAATCCAAGGCCAGGATCACTTCCAAGTAATCAGAACACTGAATCTTAACACACTCATGTAACCAGAACTTAGATAAAGAAACAGAAGACTAGCAGCCCCCAAAATCTCTTTTACTCCTTCCCAGTCATTACACCCTAAAGGGTAAACTAGATTCTTATCTCTAACAACATGAGTTGGTGCTTTAGAGACTCTATTTGTATAGATTATCTTTAATTACTTCCTTTCCTATATAACCTAATTTTTGTCGAAAGCATTTTGTTCAGTTTACTTCAACTTCAAGAAATATTATCTTAATTTTAATTCCTTGTCTTTTATTTGTATAAAACTTCAATAGCTTCCTAATTAGTTTCATAATTCGAAGCCTCTATCTCATCTAATCTGTTCTAACATTTTAAACTCAGATTCTGTTATTCTATTTTCTTGTGTATACAGGTATGTGTATGTATATAATGTGTACTTGGATAGTATGTATAGACCTACATATATGTATATATGCATGTATACACACATGTATTTATGCCATCATGTTCATATAGTACTCTTTTTTTTTCCACCTTGCCTATTGTCTAATACTTTCTTCTCTCCCATTAATTTATTCGCTAATTGAAATCCCATTTATTCTTTCAGTTCCCCTCCAATTAGAAGCCTTTTTCAATGTCATCCATCAAAGTTGATCTCATTCTTCACTGCAAACCCATAGAATTTTTAAAAAATATTTGTATAACTGGTATCACAACCCTACTTGAATTACAGCTGTGATGCTATGTCCCTAAGTATATGCTGAAATCTGTGAAGATCGTGGTATTTTAGGACTACATTATTTTATGATTGTATCTGGCTAAATAAATTATTCTTTATGTTTGCTGTATGTCACACACATCGGGATAATCTGTTATGTTTGTTTAAACTACAGAAGCCTCAGATTCACCCCAGCCTAATATCCTCTAAAACAGGTGAAGAAATTTTGATTTTAAAAAATTATTTGGCATACCATATGTTTAAAACCATTGCCTAAGCCAAGGACTCATTTATTATAAATAAATAGCATAGATCCAAATGATACCATCTTTTAGGTGATCTATATACCACATTTAGTGCAATCAGAAAACGTAGTTGGAGATTCATTTCTAAATAATCGTAGCCAATACACATAATATTTACTATGTAACAGGTGCTTTCCTAAGTGTTATGTATGTATTAACTCATTGAAACCTCGCCATTATGCGCTAAAGTGATTACTATTATTATCCCCATTTTACAGATAAAACAATGAAATGGGAAAATATGACATAATTTGCCAAAGATTATATTTCTTTTAAATATGGCTGCAATCTGTGTTCTTAAAAATGACACTGTACTGCTTCTAGTGCATAAAGAAACACACACACACACAAACCAGAGAGAGAGAGAAAGAGAGAGAGAGAGGGAGAGAGATAATGAAGGAATTGGGGGCCATTATCCTAAGTGAAGTATCTCAAGAATTGAAAAGCAAATACCTCATGCACTCAATTCTAAGTGGTACCTAAGTGACGAATACACAAGTCACGCAGAGTGGAATAATAGACATTGGAGACTCAGAAGGGGGGCGGTTGAGAGGGGGTGAGGGATTAATGTACACTAAAAGCCCTGACGTCACCACTATACAAATCATTCATGTAACAGAAAAACATTTGAACCCTCTAAATCTATTGAAATAAAAAAAAAAAAATCTTGAATTTGACCAAAGGTGTCATGGAACATAAAAGACATAAAGTGTGAGTCACATGAATAAGCAACACACCCTGTTCACTCTTTTAGCTAATTCCCAAATGGAAATCCGATAGAAAACACACTCATTTATTATACACCCAAACTGATAGTTTATGTAAATTAGATGTTTTCTACAATAAATATTCTTAAAAGACTGTCTGATTCAGGACAAATAAATATTTCTGAGAATTAGGCCTAAAATATTTCACGCTATGATAGTTTCTATATTCATAAAACCAGAGAAAATTCTGAAGACAAACCTAGCATGAATCTTAACTCATTGGTAGTTAAATTAAAAACTTTATTTTGTAAATCCCATTAAAGATTGTGCACTCCATTCCATAAGGGTTTCCACAATTTTCTATTGCCAAGTGGAGTGATCTTTCACTCTTATATCCACAGATGTAAGATAATATCAGATGGAAGGAAAAATGAAACCAAGTGGTCTCTGGAAGTGGATATGATTTTTATAAGCATGTGAAATACAGTATGGCTTAACACCTCACTATTTTTGTGATCTCACTTTTTCAGCATAAGGTGTTCAAAGGCTAGATGATGTCATTTAGCTAGAGGGGAAAATGACAAGTGTGCTCATTGATATTACAAAGGTGCAAAATGATAAAAAATAATTAGACTTACATTAATGCTGTCATTAATGTGGAAAGGTGTATATCAGAATAAACACAGTAAAAATTAAAAAAAAAAAAAGATTTGTTTCAATTCCCAGTTCTGGATATGTAAAATATTCAATCTCCAATGAATGTTTGTACAAGAAAATAACCATGCTGTTCAGTGACTTGTCTGAAAAAATAATTTAATTCAAATGCTATGTCATGGAATTTTTATTACTGTATAGTAATTATTTATTGATCAACATTATAGTTTTGTGCCTTGAAGTTATTTTCATAACTTTTACAGGTAAAGCACTTTTTATGCTTTATTTTGTATAACCCACAAAACAAACTGGAAAGTTGATTTTATTTAGAGACAAATGTACCAAAGTTCAGAAAGTGACTTGCCAAGCTGGTCACATAGCGAGTAATATTTAAATATTGGGGAAGAAAAGAAGACATTCCTTGAAAGAAAATAGGCTTTCCTAGGATAGACTATTTCTAGATGACTAGGATAATAGAAAGATCTAATATAAAGATAGATATGGATAGATCACCTGTGAGTGTGTAGTGTGTATGTATGTGTGTATATATTGTATATGTGCATATTATATATTACACAAACATCATTCACATTCACTATTCGTTAATTACTTATAGGATAGAAACTACCTTCGTTTTAGATCTGAAGAAGATGAGACCCACTCATTCATTCTTTAAATAAGCTTTTATTGGGTACCTCATCTGTGCAGGCACTATTCTAGGCGCTGAAGATAGTCTTGAACCACATTGACAAGGTCTCTGCTCTTAAAGGCTGATATTCTTAGGGGGAAACACAGAGATAAAATAGTATAATTAAAATTAAACTGTGTCACATAATGGAGCAAAAACAAAGGATTATATGTATATATACATATATGAAGGAGGGAAAGAAGGAAGGAAGCAGGCAAGGACTCTCCAAGGAGATGATATGAGGGTACCACCCCATGACATGAAGCTGGGGTTTTGTACCTGACCTCCTAAGGCAAAGGCTTGTGTACAATTTCTGAAGCAGAAGGAAGCCTGGTTAATTTCCAGAATTGAAAAATTTGGTTCTGTTTGTACTTACTGATCAAGAAAATACAGCTGTATGTTTTAGTGAAATATATTATCGCACTTGTTTTTCTTAACACTGGGCAAGATGAGAAGAAGAAATGTCAGTATCAGAAAAGTTAATCGCTGGCGAAAAAGAACTATAAATTTGCATTTTCTTTATGAGAAATCCGTATTTCTTTTGAGGTGGAAAGGAACAAAAAAGGTCGTTGCTACAGTGATGCCTATCAGGATCCTATCTCACATATTTAGTTAAGTTACACAGAATTTTATTATGTCTATTAAGTGATAGCCATTATTGGTAAAATAACATAGAAAATACTATAAAATATGAAAAGAAAGAACTAACTATGTAAGTAGGCCATTGCAAGAGTAGGCAAGGAACTTATGTTTCTAAGAAAAAAAAGGGAAGTGAAAAAGTTGATTGTCTTTGCCTAAGTTTGGGCATAGATAATATTGGAACCATCAAAAAAGTATACACATTCTTAACAATTTCAAATTTCAAAGTCACAGACTTTTTTATAGCACATATAACAATCTTTGCACCATAGAAGCCACCGTCCAGATATGACCACTAAGAATATAAACATTAAAAAAGTGTTCTATTATACCCCTAAAAAGGGAGTGGATAGAGATTTAAAGGCAGGAATAGAACGAGGACTGATGGGTATTTTTCTGAGAAACAAAGGAGGTACTTGAGTTTTGAGATGGAGAAAAATCATATATACATAATGATTTGAGGAATAAAAAAGGAAATAGTAGCTACCGATTTGCTCCACTTGAAAGGGCTATTTTAAGCACAGAAAAAGTCTATAGTAAAGATGGCACAGATATCTAAAGAAACCGGAAGCTATTACTAGCAGCAAGAGATACGAATTATACTTCTTTTGTTGACCTCAGGCACCAAATCTCATTTGAATGCTACATTCAGTATTGATGAATATGTTTTCCTTTCACTGACTCTTCTGCTTACAATGTGCTTTTGGATCTTGAGCTAAGAAGAACTAGGAAAACGGAATCTAGGGCATTGTTGGACAAATCAATCATACACAGAAACACAGAAAAGTCCCTTGCTTACTAGAGAAAAAAAAATACTTGATTCCATTTCACAAGGCCAAAGAGATCTCTAAATGACTTCAACAAACAAGAATGAAAAAATATATATTCCACATATATACTCCATTCTTTAGGTTTCAAGGCCATTGCCATACATACAGCCTGGAGAAAATGGCTAAGCTGGTGTTTTATCTATCCACTTCAACTAGCACACTCACGGATTCAGATATAAGTAAGAAAGACACTAGAGAGAAATAGATGAAAGTAAATGACATAGGAACTGTCAGCATGAACTTCTGAGACTGCCTGACAAACTCAACTGTTCAGTTACCTGAAAACAGGCAACTTCTGCAGGACACCTGCTCTCAGTATTTATAGGAATGCAGGTTCTTATTTGAAGAAAACAAGATATAGGTCTTGTGAAGGATTGGACAGAGATAGAATAATCATTTGCATTTACTAATCTAGTCCACTGTTAATCCTGAAGACAAAAAGTAATAATAGAAGAGCAAAGTTCTTAATACAGTTTTGAGTCAGAGCGGTAGAGGTGATGACAAGGGCAGAAAACCAAACCAGGGAAATGAAATAGCTGTAAAACTGCTACCCAGATGGCCACCACCATGAAATGGCTTTGATTTAATGTTGAGGAAAGCTCACAGAACAAAGTGTGATATGCTTTACAGGAGTGAAAAAGAACAAAATATACTATGTAATTTTACAGAGCATTTTATAATATCAATGAGATTTTTGATAAACAATGGAGTTAAAAGTGGGATAGTAAAGTATTCCTATTCTTGCTATTTCCAGCTATTGCTACTGTTATGTAGATAGATTGTGGCTGAGACTGTTTATTAATGTATGTATGCACATATGTTTATTTGACTAAATTGAGCTCTCATTAGCATCTTCTAGACACACGTGTGGATTATGGTTTTAATTCTTCTCCTGAAAAATGTATTTTAATCATCCCAAACAATCAGCATTATATTGATATTTGAATAAATGTCATCGGACAAAAGAATTGTATTACAGCAACACATGTATTATAAATACTGTGACTGTTAAAAAAGTGAAATAGAGGTACTTTAAGAATGGAACATATCAAAAAGTTCATGGGTGCATTTTTCCAAAGGCCAATGTTGTAATAATTTAATTTCATAATGGTGGCAAAATCTTGTACTGATATCTGTACATTGCATAAAAAGAGCTCACAGTTATGAATTTATTGAGAATTTGAAACCAAATAATACAAATATGTTATGGGTAAATGTTCTGATCAAATTGAGTTAACAATCAAATAAAATATTACATCTTTTTTTCTTTTAGGGTATTCTTTTCATTTAATTATCCTTTCTGAAATAATTATATGGGGGAAAACATTGTAAAAAACTATATATATATATATATATATATAATATATACACACACATTAGCACACATTTCTACTTCACACATGGAGGAAGCCAAGTTAAATATACACCTCATACCTTAAAAAGTTATAATTTCCAATTTATAGATTGTTGGTTGAAAAACATTTTTTAGATAAAAGACCAAATTGCCAATTCCCCTAAAAACTAGTGTTAATTTCAAATAGAAAAGTCACCCATTATTGTTAAAATGATTATTGTCCCTAAAAATATCAAGACACATCATTCATTGTTTTTAAAAATCATACTGTGGATTACCAACAACAGTTTAAGTATGCTCCACTAGATTAAACAATACAGACAAAAGCAGATTTCCAGATTAACTGTTATAAAAAAATTATCAAGTTTTGATTCATGTGCATGATTTTTAAAATTTCTCCCTTAATTTTTAAAGGCGTTTTTATTTGTAAATGTACTTCAAAATGATTGTATATAATATTAAGTAACTTTAGAAATAATAATCAAATAAACTCCTGTAACACATCATTCAGCTTAATAGAATATACTTACTGCTATAGTAACTTTGAAGCATGGAGGGCACACTTCCTCACTTTCATTACTTTCTTTCCCTTTAGGGATATCCATACTTCTGAATTTCATGTGAGTTTTCCTCATCCTTCTATTTACAATTTTCCACATACATAAGCTTAAGTGATACGTCAATAGTTTTTTTGTTTATAAAAATTATGTAAGAGGATTCATATAATTGTAATCCATGAAAACAATAATTTTAATTCTTCTTTTCCACTTAAGTTTCATAGCTATTTTTCAGTCTTATTGCCCTCTATAAGACTTGCAGTGCATTATTAAATGAAGGTTGAAAATTAGATGTCTTCGTCTTGCTTCTGACTTTTACAGATAAATTTTAAAGACTCACAAACAGGCTTACTTGTTACAGACATTTAGTAAATACGTATTATAAAATTAAGAAAGTTTTGTACTTTAAAATTTGTTGGAATACATTTTTTGTAATTGTCTGCTACTAAATTGCAAATTCATCTCTATCTGTTGTAAATCCTGGGTTTTTATTTTTGCAGGTGTTTGCAAGTGTGCTTTCTTTTGGTTATTAAAAAGCCAGTAAACATTTATTTATTTTATAATTCTGTCAGTGAATCAACTTCTGACTTTGTTGATCTGTATATTTTGTATTTGTTTTCTACTACTTCATTTTCTACTCTTATGTTTATTATTTTATTTCTTCAAGATTATATAGCTTAGTTTTAAAATTAGATGTTCAATTTATTAATTTTCCATATGTCACATTTATAATATAAGGCCTTTGTTTGTATCCCATGATAGAACTAAATTAATTAAAACACTTCGTCCTGTAAATTTTAATTTGTTTATAAGCTATGACCAGGCAATTTTCTCTTAAGTATATACCCTAGAGAAATACTTACACAGGTGCAATGAGAAGTTTTTAAAATAGAATTTATAGTGAAATTAATCATTATTGCAGAAAAAGTGAAAAATATTTATACATATGTACAGAAATATGTATATATATATATATATAAATACCCATATATTTATGTACATAAAACATGTATTCTGTGGTGGTTAGTTACGACAAGCCATAAATAATTGATAAGGTAGTTAGTGTCGTTTAGATTGTCTATACACTTACAGATATTGTGTCTAGTTTTTTCAGTTAGTTGGATTGATGTGTAAAATTCTGTGAAGTTAATATGTATTTGTCTATTTATTTTGTCCATACTGCCAATGTTATGTCTCTTACACTTGACGCCCTGTTATTAGATGCATATAATTGCAGTTGGTATATTTTCATTATGGATGGATAGATCATGGCAGTCATTATATATATATTTTTACATTTATCAAATATCATGTAAGTACCTAAATTTGATTAATTTGATTATATATAAATTATTCCTCAACAGTAAGAAAAAAAAATACATATAGCAATTTTAGTGATTCACTGCCAGGAAGGCTTTCTGTGTGACCCTAACCTATCGTATTGTTAGAAACCAAATTCCTATATGCATTATTTAAGTTATGAAAGAAGAAATTATGAAATATGTGCATTTTAGGATACTACATATATGTAAACACAACATAGCATATTTTGCCATGTTGTTATTGCTGTAAAATCTTTTAAATAGTTTTTATTGATGACAGTATTCTTGTTTCTATTAAGAATTTTACATTTCTGTGGTAAGAACAATATTGCTGAGTCAAATTCTCATATTAGGAACATCAATTTATTCTTGTTTTTGTTTTTGTGGTAATAGAGAAGGATTATCTCATTTTGTTCAGGTATATAGTGGCAGAGGTAGAAAAGCACTAAATATATTCTGCAGTATTTATGGAATTTAAAAATAGGTTGCTCTAAGAGTCATTATTTCTTTTCGGTCAGTTCATCCTCTGTGTGTGGTTGTGTTTGTGTGTATGTGTGTGTATGTTTGTGTGTGTGTGTGTGTGTGTGTGTTCCCAGAATTTGAAGGTATGCCTTTCCTTGTTAAATTCAATTTACTCTGATTTTTTGATGTTTGAATCAGACATATTTAAAACCATGAACACATACATGCTTTGTTCCCATTTTTTCATAAATTCAATGGATATGACTATATAAAATAATGTTTAATTAAAATAAACTTTGCAAAATATAATAAATATACAGTAAAGTTATGACACCATGCATGAGTCTAAACATATTACCATATGATATTAAGAAAAATATATAAATATGCTTAGTGTTACATTTTATATATTTTATATTGATTTTTGGGAAACCATAAACATGAGCATTTTTTTTTATTTACTAAAAATGTATAAGATCTTATGTTTCCTGAAACCAGCAGAGGACATTCTTGGCCATGTTTTACATTATTTACCATTTCTCCTGAAGAGTATACTCTTCATCTTTCCCTTAACTGGTAAATTACTATTTATCCTTCAAGTCTAAGTTCATTTGTTTTCTTATTTTTGAAAATTTCTTTCCTAAACTTAGGCAGAGATGGTTTTTTCCTCTCTGTGCTCTCATAGTATTTTGATACCTATTTTAATCAAATAATGTATTTATTATTAAATTATTTCTTTACAGTGTATCTCATGTAATTATCTGTGGGTCAAGTGTGGGCTTCATTCATTCAATTTCAGACATAGTAGTCAATGAATGCTTACCAGATTAATTATCAATTTAATTTTACTTGTCTTTTAAATTAAATCATTTCTGCTGCAGGACACTAGCAAACCAGCAGAATGGCATTGCAGGGATATTTGAATATTTGTTCCTCTACGGAGAGTGAGAACAATGACAAAAAAAATGTCAAAATCAACATTTTTCAGAACCCTCAAAAATAATCAAAGACTTGTACAGGGAGAGGGTTTGTTTATTTTTATTTATTTATTTATTTTAGATAACTGCTATATCTTGCTAAGAATAATGAGTTTTGTGGTATTTAAAATACTCTGATTATCATGTTCCTTGCCCCAGCTCTGTGGTAGCCTTGAAAACCAATAGCCTCACAAACGTGGTAGTCATGAAAATCAGAAACCTAGCAATTACTGGAGGGGATGATACGGGTTTTGTTCTCTATAGAAGTGCAATTTCCAGAGTACTGTCATTATGTGACCTAACAGTTTCCTGTAAACCTCCATTTACAGAGCTTATTTTTATTTGTCCTGTCTCAGAGCTTGCTCAGTATGAACAATTGCTTCCACTGGCAATTATGAAAACATAAAGTAGCAATTGTTTAACATTGTAGCTGCTTGATGCCCCAATAATGGCAAGGAAAACAATAAGTTGAGCAACAACAAAAAAAGAGGATTATCTGGGGAAGGAAGTGACTATAGATGACTTTATGAAGATTTAAAATATTTCCTTGGCTTAATTTTTGCTTAGGAAAAAGCTAAGAAAGCTCTAATCTTTCACCTATTCCTGACCTTGGGGTTCTGTTAATCAGCAAGTTCACTCAGGAAAAGATGTAATTTACCTTCTGGAGCATTGAAAATAAACCCCCAAGTGTACATATAACCTCTTACCAAAGCTTGCAGACTTATTGATTTAATGATTTTAAGGAAATCTCTGTGCAATTATTAGTTGAACGATAAGATAACTAATCAGAGACTTATGTGGCCACATATGAGAGTAATATAAGCTCTGCAAAAATAGATCAGGAAGTCACTCAATGAATAAATGAAAAGGAAAAGAATAACAACAAACAGCAACAAAACCAACCTTGGGAAGGGAGGAGTTCTGCTTTTCAAAATTCACCACAATTTATTATGTAAATTGTTCAGTGTTCAATAAATGTTCTCACAAGAATTTATGACACTGGCGCATACACACACACATGCACACACAAGAAAAAAAGGAAAATAGCACAGGAAAGTGTTTAAAACACAGGAAAACAATACTTAATATAAACTGTCTGTTATAAAAACAGATCGTCAACCAAGAATTCTACATCCATGTAAAACTATTATTAAAAAATGAAGAAAAATTAAGATATTTCCATGTCCGTGAGGAATCCCACATGTTGAAACTATTAGGCAAAGACTTTAAACCTGCCATTTTAAACGTGGTTACAATAAACTAAAGAATATAAGAGAATGACGTCTCATGAAACAGAGCATATTTATAAAAAGGTGATGATTATTAAAAAGAGCCAAACAGAATTCCAGAAGTCAAACAATATAAAAATGAAAACTACAAATCCACTCAACAGGCTCAGTAAAGCATTTGAACAGGCAAAAGAGATGACAATTGAAATTATCCAGTCTGAAAAACAGAAATGGAGAAAGATGGTAGAAAAATAAACACGGAGGTCAGTGGACTTCATCAATCACACCAATACATGCATAATTGAATTCCCAGGGGTAGAAAAGGGAAAGAGAAAGGAAAAGAAAAATATTAAAATAAGTAATACCTGCAAAGTTACAGTTAGGAAAATTAAATTTTGGTATTCTGTTATACAATGTACTGACTATAGCAAATAACAAGGTAGTGTGCTATATAGCCAGAAGAGAAGATTTTGAATGGTGTTGCCAAAAAGATATGATAAATGTTTAAAGTGGTGGATGTGGTAATTATCTCAATTTGCTTTTTATACCATGTAATTTTATGCCACTATTATGTACAATTATTATGTGTCAATTATAAATAAAAAAGAAAAAAGAAATAATACCTAAAAACTTCTCTAATCGGAAAAAAATTTTAATCTACATGTACCAAATCTCAAATTACTCTAAATAAGATATATTTAAATAAATTCTAATTTACATACACCAAAATAAAATTGTCAAAAGACGTTAAAGAATCTGAAAACAGCAGGAAAGAAATGTCTCATCATGAACAAGAAATATACAACAAAATTAACAACTGAGTTTTCATTAGAAACCATGGAGTCCAGAATGCAATAAGTCGCTATATTTAAAATGATGGGGGAAAAAAGAGATTGTCAACCAAGAATTCTACATCCATGCAAAACTATTATTAAAAAATGAAGAAAAATTAAGATATTTCCATATGAACAAAAACAAAAAAATTGTAGCTAGCAGAGCCAGCTCTCCCATAAAAAATACAAACGGTGTTCTTCAGGCTGAAACAAAAGAAAACTAGATATTCAGTTTATTCCACATGAAAAAATAAAGTGTACCAGTTATGTAAGCACATGGGTAATTATAAAAAAGAAAGACAAATAATATTTTTGTTTATAACAGTTTTCTTCACTGATTTAAAGATAATTGCATAAATTGATAATTATAAATCCATGTGAATAGCTTTATAATGTATAAAGATATTTTTATTGCAACAGTAGCTCATAATAAGACAGGAAAGGAAATAGATCTATACAAATAAAATGTTTTTGCTGCTGTTCTTAAGATTAAGTGGGTTTACTCCCATACTAGATTGTTATACATTGAAATGTAATTATGGTCCACAGGATAATCCAAAAATATAAATAAATGTACTAAGAGAAATGACAAAGATTTCAAAATTGTGTACTACAAAATAGCTATTTAGCACAAAATAAAATGGCAATAGAAGAACAGAGCACTAAAGAGCTGTAAGACATGTAGAAAACACATAGAAAAATGGCAGACAAAAAGGCAAATCCTACTTTACGAGGAAATATAGTATATGTAAATAAATTAAACATTCAAATCAAAAGGCATCGGTAAGTAATATTAATATTAAAAGAGTGATACCACCATACACTCCCTAAAAGAGAAACACTTTAGATGCAAACTTAACTAAGTTGCATGTAAAAAGGTGGAAAAAGTACAGTATGCAAACAATAATCAAAAAAGAAATGGGATGGTTATTCTAATATTGCATAAAATAGACCTTTAGACAAACTTATTGCTAGAGACAAAGAAAAACCAATTTATAATGATCAAACAGTCAATCTATTAGAAAAACATAACAATTAAAAGATATATGTAAATATTTTCAGAGCACCAAGATACTTGAAGCAAAATTTGACACAATTTATGGAATAAATACACCAACCAACAGGAGTTGTTGACTTCAATGCCCCAATTTAAATAATGGAGAGAAAAACAAGAGAAAATATCAATGAAGAAATAAAATTTTGAAAAACACTTTTCCCTGGATAAAACATATTTTAAGCCACAAATCAATTGTCAATAAATATTAAGGTTTGACATTATAAATATTTTTTTCTCCAAACACAATGGAATAAAAATAGATATCAATGAGGATGAAAATTTGAAAAATTTTATGTATGTGGGAACTGCACAATGGTCAAAAAAAGAATAACAATCAAAATTGAAAAATATTTGGAGGAGAATGAAAACAAAAATACAGCATACTAAGGGAAAGAAACTGAAGTAATACTTTAGAGGGAAATTTATAGAAGTAAACACTACAAATTAAATCAATGTCTAGCCCTCCACCTTAAAATGTATTAAAAAGAAGAGAAAATCTGTACTGAATTTTTTATTAATAATAAGAATTACAATGGAAAAAATGGAAAACAGACAATTTAATAGTCAAAACAGTAAAGATGTCTATTTGAAAAGATTAATACATTTGACAAAACTCAGCTAGATTGACAAGATAAAAAGAGCAGGCTCAAGTTACTAAAACCCAGAAAGTGGAATCATTACTGCTGACTTTACAGAAATTAAATGAATAAAGGATTGCAAGGGAAAGCTAAGTAAGTTACATAACTTCAATCCAATGTACATATTCTTAGAAAGGCAGACTACTAAAGTTTACTTATCAAAATAGAAAGACATATAGACCAATAGAACAGAATAGAAAGGCCAGAAATAAATCCATGAGTTTATAACCAACTCATTTTCAACACAGGCTCCAAGAATATACATTGGGGGAAAGAACAGTGTTTTCAAGAAATGGTGCAGGGAAAACTGTACAAGCATATTCAGAATAATGAAAGTAGACTCTTGTCTCTCACCATATGCAAACATCAAATCTAAATGGATTAAATCTAAAACCTGAAACTATGAAAGTACTAGAAGAAAAAATTGGAAAAATGTTTCAGGACATTGGTCTGGGCAAAATTTATTGAGTAAAACCTCAAAAGTGAAGGCAACCAAAGTCAAAATAGGCAAATGGGATTATATCAAGACAGAAAGTCTCTGCATAGCAAGGAAAATAATCAACAAAGTGAAAAGACAACATACAAAATTGAGAAAATGTTTGCAAATTATGCAATTAGCAAGGTATTAATGACCACAATATATAAGGAATTCAAATAACTCAATTGCAAAAAAAAAAAAAAACACACATAATCTGATTTTTAAAAATAGACAAAAGATCTGAATAGACATTTCTTAAAAGAAGACATACAAATGGCCAACAGTTACATGAAAACAACATTCAACATCACTAATAATCAGAGAAATGCAAATAAAAACCACAAGTTAAAATGGCTTTTATCAAAAAGACAAGCAATAACAGATGTTGGCCATGATGCAGAGAAAGGAGGAGCTTGTACACTGTTGGTGGGAATGTAAATTAGTAGAGCTATTATGAAAAACAGTATGCAGGTTCTTCAAAAAACTAAAAATGGAACTAACATATAATCCAGCAATCCCACTGCTGGATATATAACCGAATACAGAAAGGTAAATATCACATATTCTCACTCATATGTGGGAGGTAAGAAAGTGAATTTCATGAAGACAGAGAGTAGATCCGTATTTACCTGATGCTGGGAAGGGTTGGGGGGTGGATTAAGACGGGTTGATTAATGGGTACAAAAGTGCAGTTCAATAGAAGAAATAAGACTTGGTGTTCTATACAACAGTATGCTGACTACATTAAAAATAATCTATTACGTATTTCAAAATAGCCGGTAGTCAATAATGCAAATGTTCCTAGCATAAAGAAAAGATGAATATTTAAGGTGATGGATATCCCAATTACCCTGATTTGATTATTACGCATTATATGAATGTATGAAAATATCACATTCCCTGAAAATATTTACATCTATTATTTATTGATAAAAAAGTTGAGAACCGTTAAAAAATAGACCTGTAACACCTAAAGAGGTTCAACTAATAGTCAAAAACTTTTCACAAAATACAGCCCAGGCACAGTTGACTTCAATGGTGAATTCTACCAAATATTTGAAGACCGATTAATATAAGTAATATTTAATTATAATAATAGCAATTATTGAAAAACACTACCAAAAATAAGTCAAAGAGAGAACACTTTCAAATTTATTTTTTGCTGTGAGCATTATTAAAACTAGAAAAAAAATCACAAAAAGCTACAGACCAATGTTTCTTATAAATGTAGATATCAAAATACTCAATAAATTATTGGAAAATCACATCCAGTAACTTATAAAAAAGATTATAGACCTCTACCAAGTGGCATTTATCTAAGGAATAAAAGATTGATTCAACATACAATTACCAATCAATGTAACAAACCATTAGAATGAGATAAAAACCACATGATCCTCCTAATAGACCCATAAAATACTTTAAAAAATATTTAGTATCCTTTCATTATAAAAACACTCAATAAATATGAATAGACTTTGTCAAACATATAAATGGCTTCTATGAAAACACCCACATTTAATATAATAGGTATTGCTAAAACAATGAAAGCTTTAAGACAGCAAACAATTCAGTATTGAAGAACAAAGCTAAACTGACATGACCCAACTTCAACACTTACTACAAAGCTTCAGTAAGTAAGTATATAAGTAGTGATGAAATAATAGCAAAATAGATTAATTAAAGAGACTGGAAGCCCAGAAATATAGTCACATAAATATAATCAACTAATCTTTTGGAAAAAAAAATGCAACTGCAACACAATGGAGGAAAAAAATAGTCTTTTCAACAAGTGGTACTGGAAAAACTGGGTACCCCATACAAAAAAAAAAAAATGAATCTAGAAACAGATCTTACATTCTTTACAAAAATTAACTCAAATAGGATCATAAACCTAAATGTAAAAAGTAAAAGTAAAAACTAAAAGATAAAATAAGAGATAATCTACAAGACCTTGGGTATGGTGTTGGCATTTTACATAAAACACCAAGAGCAAGAAAGAACATCTTGAAAGAAATAATTGACAAGCTGGACTTCATTAAAATTAAAAATTTCTTATCCATGAAATGCAACGTAAAGATAAGGAGAAGATAAGCCAAGACAGAGAGAAAACATGTCCAAGAGACACATCTGGTAAAGGATCATTATCCAAAATATACAAAGAATTCTTAAAATTCAACAAAAAGAAAATGAACAACCTAGTAAAAATAAAAGCACACCTCACCAAAGAAGATGTACAGATGACAAATAAATGTATAAAATATGCTCAATATCATAAATCATTAGGGAAATTCAAAATACAAAATACCACTACACATCAATAAAAATAGCCAAAATCTAAAACACTGACACAAAAATGCCTGATAGAATATGAAGCAACAGGAATTCCCATTCACTGCTGATTGTAATGCCGAATAGTACCGCCATTTTGAAAGACAGTTTGGCAGTTGATTGTAAAACTAAACATTCTTGTACAATGCAATCCAGCCATAAGCCTTCCTGGTATTTATCCAAACAAATTAAAACCTATGTACACAGCAATTTACACACAGATGACCAGAGCAACTTTTTTCATGATTGCTAAAACTTGGAATAAATCAAGATGTCATTCCATAGGTGAAAGGATAAACAAACAGTAGTACATGAAGACAATGAAATATGATAAATTATCAAGCTAAGGAAAGCAACGGAGGAACTTCACATGCATATTACTAAATGAAAGAAGTGAATCTGAAAAGGTTACACACCGTATGATTCAAGTTGCCAGGGGTTACGGGAGAGGGAGAGCTCAATAGGCAGAGCACAGAGGATTCTTAGGGCAGTAAAACTACTCTGTTTGTTACTACAATGGTGCATATACGTAACTGTAATTACAAACCCATAGAATGTACATTAAGAGAAAACATTTATGTAAACTATTGCCTCTGGGTGATAATGATATGTTGTTATTATATGTTGATTGAAACAAATGTACCACCTTGGTGCAAGGTTTCACAATGAGAGAAGTCGTATTTATGTGGGGGCAGGAGATACATAGGAACTCTCTGTACTTCCTGCTCAACTTTAATTTTAAGCTAAAACTGCTCTAAATGTAAAGTCTATTTTAAACGATGGGCAAAGTATTTGAACAAATATTTCTCCAAAGAAGATATGCAAATGACCAATAAGCATACGAAAAGATGCCAGACACAGAAAGACAAATACCACTTGATTTCACTTGCCTGCGAAATTTTAAAAAGTGGAGCTCATAGAAGGAAAGAGTAGAATGGTCATTCACAGGGGCTGGGGAAGAGGGTAATGGGGAACTATAGGTCAAAGGATATAAGCTTTCAAGTACAAGATGAACAAATTCTGGAAACATAATATATGTACAGCATGAATGGTGAGGGATGGGTTAATTAATTTGATTGTTGAAATCATTACACATGTATACACATAAGAAACCATCACATTTTACAACTTGAGTATATATAATCTTTATTTGTTAAATGAGTATTTTAAAATAAATAGATAAAATATTGAATTGTCCTAGTGAAATATCAATTTTTACTATTAGAGGCAGAATCTCTAATTATCTCCTACTAGTAATGGCTATTAAAGAGTCAGCACAGTAGAAGTTGCACACAATTTGTCCAGTTACACTATTCCCCCTAAGTGAAGTCCCATGACAGGAAAACAACCTCATGTTTCCTTTTTTTTTTTTTTTTTTTTGGTAAATAACCAAATTTTAGGTTAGAAAAAGTGGCTGTTCAATTACTAATTTGACAAAAAAATATTCCTTTGTTTAAAGGCTTTCAATAATAAGTGCTTAACATCTGTGAAGCATATATATTGCTGACTTTTCAAGTGTTGATATTAAAACTTTTAGTACAAATAATACTTTAATTTTTTGATCAACTTTAAGTTTCCTTAAAATTATCTACAATAATATTATAAAACAATTGCTAGGTTTTCTATAATTCATGGCATTCATTATTCTACTACCACCAGGAGCAAACAGATTTAGGTTGCCAATTTAGAGGGATTCTGATCACATTTAAAATACCAGGTAGATCCAATGGCTATTTACTTCCATCTCACTAGCCTAAAAGGGATAGTACCAATATCCTTGGCCATTTAATTCATCTTTGTTGCATTGCACTCACTGACTTATAGTTGGAAGTGTGATAAAATTGTATTTGATTTGTATAGGATCACAAAGTTTATCTTCATTCAATTTGGGATTGCGTGAACAAGAAAGTGGTAGAAGACTTAAGAGAAAATAGGGACACAAACTTTAATATTTTACCTAAAATGAATGTTGGATAACTATTGAACTGACTGGGTTCTTTCTCAAGTACTCTACATTTAACTGGCAATCAATTGTCCTAGTTGTAATTAGAATAAATTGGGTGACGAAAACACCCTGCACCATGAATTCAGTGAAAAGAAAATTAATTTTTAATCGAAAGACGTAAGCCCAAGTTTTTTGAGAGTTTTCTTGAGCTTTGTTGTTCTCTAGATAGAAACTGTAGTTAATAAAATTCTCCAGAAATATTTTATTGTTTATATATTAGGGATATAAAAATATTGTATAGAGTCATTGAGAGGATTAAATTTTATGTCATATGTAAAATATGTTAGCACTTTTGCCAAACTTACAAATATATAAGTCACCAAATAATTATTTGCTAAATTTATAAATTAGCCACTTTTGCAATGCTACTGATATATTTTCTCTGTCTAAAATGGTGTTCACACTTTTGAACTTCTTGAAGACCTAATATCTCTTCAGGCCAAATTTAAGACATGTGATTTTGTTTGAAAATCCTTCAAGATTTACAACTTCAAACACTCATACACATATATATTTTCTGTATTAATATACGTAACCTTGTATTTTGAATTCACTTTTAACTTAAATATGCTTCATATTCAATTCAATGTTTACCTCTGAAGACAAGAACCATAATTTACAAAGTTTGGTTGCTATTATGGTGCCAGGATTGTTTTTGGCATCAGTGTTTTACATATTGTTAGGTTGACTAACATTTGCTACTGATTAAAAATGGACTAAACATTACTGTTTCTATTACATAATATTAATATGTTGCAGGAGATACAATCAGAATAAGGATGAGTCCAAATATAAATATTATATACCTAAAAAATATATTCCATAATACAGACTCCTTGTTTGGCATTTCATTTAGCTATTTCTCAATACTTCACATATTTCCAATGTCCCAAAAGGCTAAAGTCAATCATTAAAACACATATATTTTGAACATCTACTATATTCTCAGCATTATATGAAAATAATCAATACATGACCTGTGTCCTCCTGTCTAATTGAAATTTTATACCCTTTGACCAACACCTCCTCATCCACCACGATGCCCTGACCCTGCCCAATGACCCCAGACCCTGGTAACCACCATACTACTCTCTACTTCTATGAGATCAACTTTCTTAGATTTCATGTGGAGTATTTGTCTTTCTATGCCTGACTTACTTCGCTTAACATAATGTCCTCTGGGTTTATCCATGTTGTCATAAAAGGCAGAAATTCCTTCTTTTGTGTGGCTGAATAGTCTTCCATTGTGTATGGATACCATATTTTTCTTATCCATTCATCTACTGATGGACATTCCCATTTCCTTATTGCGTGTGATTCTATCTGAAATATTAGATATCCTGGCATGTATATTTCAATGTTACTTTGAAGGGAATGAGAAATTTTATTCTTCTTAGAAAGTTAGTGCTCAAATTAAAATGACAAGAAAAATATCCAGAAATTAAAAACTAAAAGCAATTCTAGATGTAAGAGTCAAAAGTCAGAGAGAATTAAATGAATTTGAGGAAACATAATATGAACTCATTCTCGATATGATGATATGTATCACAGATAGCAAAGCTAGTGAGAAGAGAGAAAATTAGAGACACATCTCCTCCTCTGATTCTAAAGACAACAAACATGAGTTAAGAATAACAGGTAACACTCTACATTTTCAGAAGAAAATTAAGATTTTTTTTCTGCTCTGTAGCTGTAGTAATTTAAGAAACTCCCACTCTGAGATAAAGTATTGCATACAGAAGTTTATTGAGAAGCTCTCAGTAGAGAGATGACCTGTAAGGAAGTGAAGGAAGTCAAATTGGGAATAGTAAGACGCTGACTAGAATATGGTTTCCAATAAGACCTCAGACAATCAGACAGGAGGTCAGGGGCTATGGGATGAGTTGTTCCAAATTGAAGCAAAACTGCTGCTTTGAATTCCTGTTATTATTGGACACTGGTTGGTTGCTGAGTGGAAATGCAACTTTGGGCTAGGGTAGATCCCTTTGGCCACAGCAATTCCAGCTGACATATGAAGCTATAATCCATCAGCAGCCAAATTTCCTAGTAGCTGGTGATGTATTTGCCCTGAAGAGGGATGGGACAGAACACTGCAGTATCTGCTGCAGGAAGTGTATACGTTAGAAGGTGATAAATCTTTCAGAGAGAAATGAAGCAGGGCAAAAAATCTCTTGTGACTGGAAGGGTCAGGCTGTGGTGAAATGAGGTTCAGGTACAAAATGGTATTATGACATACGCACCTTCCATATGCTGGACTTAAGTACACACATTTTTTTTGGAAAATGCTAACATAATGTTATGCAGCACAGAAAAGTCCTCAGTATGCAATTTTACTCATATTTTATATTTTTATATCACAATGCTCACAATTAGTTAATAAGAAAGAAGAACTAATGAAATACTCAGGGTACAGCTTCTTAAATTGGACAGGACATTTTCCTATGTACCATTTTCATAATAGAATTCTGAGAGGTCTGCATTTCCCAGTGCCTAACTCAATTATTACATTTTCTTTTCCAACGAGAGTCCATGAGAATCTTTCTGAGAAGGAAATGTAGCACAAAATATACTTTTTAGAATTAGACCTCTTTTGAAGTCCAGATCCCCAGGTTACATTGGGCAAGAGATTGGCCATTTAAGCCTTGATTTTTTTTTTTCATTGTTAATAATGACAGTGATCGTTGCACAGGGAATTTTTAATGATAAAACAAGAACAGGTATGTTAAGTGCTTAGCACAGTACATCACACACCCTAAGCATTCATAAACTGTATATTTGCATTAGCAGTGGTGATTGAAGTAAGGACGGCTGTAGCAGTAGCAACAAGATTGCCCTCATTCACTTGTAAGCAAGCTCTTCCAGCAGACCCCACTGTTTCTACTAACTTTATGTGAATAAGTTTTCTATAAAAGAACTGAATTAAACTGATGAACCATACATAGTTTTAAAATTTTGCCTAATGCTAAACTACACAGTGCTACCAATTGCAGGATTTTTTTTTTTTACACCCCTTTCTATAAGCTCAGTAGATTCTTAGTTATGCATATATATTTGTAAATCAATTAGGTTAATTATTAAATTTAGTTGTAATCTGAACTTGATAAACTTTTCCAAAATGTAGCACAGGTTATGTAAAGTTAAAACACAAATACCCGTATGGAAGATATCAGGGAATAAATCTTAAATATGAGCAGGACAGCTGACGCGTACATGTTACCATGGCAACCCTGGAAGAAGACTTTATTTCGGTGCTTAGCACCACACCAAAGAAAATTTCCTTTCTAAACCAGTGATTCTGTGATAGAGGAACCTACAGAGCCTACCATTCGAATTTAAGGAACCAGAAAAAAATTTGCTTTTGCCGTCTCTAAAAAATTTCTAGCTTATTACCTGAAAAAGAAATAAAGTAGTTATTATGAATGATTTATTTTGAATAAATCACTGCAATATAAATGGAATTGTGTTTGGAAAATGAAGAAACCCTGGGTAGTAACCTGTTGAAGTGAAAAAGAACAAACACAAGTGAGTAGGTACTTTTTCTTTAGTTCATTAGAGCAGAGGAACTAATGATTGACTCTAAAAGAAAACCCTGCATTTAAGATCACCTAAAGACTTTGGGAAGCAAAGTGAAATGCAACTTATGAAGTTAGAGGATTGTATTTAGTCATTTTTAAGGAGAAATTTAATTTTAATCTTAAATTTCATTTCCTATCCTAGGCCAAAAAAAGGTATTTCCTAAATTTTAATGATTTTGCTTTCCTCTGAACTAGTCAGTAAATAGAATATTTGCTCTTAACACTATTTGAAGATTACTATAGAATTAGTAGTTTTAGCATTTTAACATCTAATAATAACTTGAGAATTCAGTACTCTATATAAATAAAACTTACTGTTAAACCTGTTGTTCTTAGATGCATAGGAGTTAGATGCTTAGGGATAGTGAGTTAATGAGATTAATTTAGATTATCTTTAATTATGTGTGGAATAAAATTGCTCCAGTGATTTGTACTGACTGCATTTTAACTATTTAAATTGACACTAGATTCTAAACTATTCTTTTTACATATTTATTAGGACTTCCTACAAATCAAAATGATCAATTCTACCTTGAATAGCAAACACACTGCAGTTTTGGCTGTCTGAAAAGATGTCTGTTGCTTTTACTTATTTTCATCTTTCTACTTGAAGCTAAATAAAATTACAATAAGAAAAATGGAATTATGCAAACATGAGGAGGTAAACATACTCAGGAAAAACCCACCTGGAATATAGAAAACTAATCTCTGGTGCAAAAAAAACCTAGAAACCAGTTTTATATTGACTGTTATTATAAAGAAATGGATTTCTCCATATTCCTAAGCTCGTGAAAAACTGGGAAGCAGCCTAGAAGCATTATGTGGTGCAAAGTCAGGAGGATAAGGATGCTCTGTGTGATCAAGCTCAATTACAGAGAAGCAGCAAGGAGCTTTGTGGAGAGAACTTAGGTGAAAGATAAAGATTCCAGACAGCTAAGCATGAAGGTTGGTAAAAAAAAAAAAAAAAAAAGGGCATCAGCAGGAATAAAAACGTCATTGCTCCAAAAAGTGGCTCACCTAATGCCTAGGCAATAAAGAATATAAGTTAGTTTAGTCGGAAATGCAGAGATGGAAGGAACAAAGAACAAATATCCCTCCTTTTAAAAAATATGTGTGAGTATATATAAATAACTTATATACACACAATATATAAGTAATTCTATAAAATACATATATACAATTTTTCTTTAAATTTCTCTAAAAAGCAAATGGCAAAAAAAAAAAATATTCATGTGCCTAAGAGAACATATTAATATTTTTCCTCTTTCTTTGTTCATGAATGGACTTTGACCATTTTTATTGTCACATTTTTAATTTTAGTCAAAACAATATATTTTATGATTATCTTCCTAACTTCTTTCTTCAAAGACAAATTTATTAAAAATACAGGCAGAGTAATTCTTACATACCTTTATATTACATTATGAATTATCCAGGAGTACATAGGTTTTTCATATTGAAAGCCTTGCTTTTTGAAACTTATGAGGCATAATATGTTCAGCAAAGAAATTAATTAAATCAGAAATTCCCTTATTAAATTTTCTCAAAGCTTCATTAACCCAACAGTATGATTTGTTAATCAAATTAACTGGGAGTTACCTTTGTGTGTGGACCTAAAGTGATTCTAGTCACAACTTACATGTTTCAGTATGGATAACTGGTGGAATTGGGAAAAAGAAAGTGGATAACAGGTACTTCTTTGTCAGTTCAAAGGAGAGAAATAATTATAATTTTATTCTTATGGCTTCTATCATTTGTTACTATGTTTCTATTATTAATTCCATTGCTATTCATTTCTACTGTAATCATAATTTTATTTTTACTTCTATATTTTTTATGATGAGAGTGTATTACTTGTCTATGTGTTCTACCTTATTAAAAATCAAAATATTAGGATTTAAACAATAGAAAAAAGATGGTTATTACTGGATGGGAAAAAATATAATGTAAGGAAGGCAAAAAGTATGAGTTTTAAGAAGTATTAAAAATCAAGTGTAACTGGAGCAAAGGAAAAAACAAAGGTAAACAACTGTGAGTTGTGACTATTGTAAAGGAGACCTGAAAGAGAAGTTTAGGTAGCAATAATTAAGAAAATAAAATTAACTCAGTAACTAGAGAAACAAAGCACGGCTTAAAAGATGAAGTTTTTATCAAAAGAGATTTGTATTTATAAAAGCTCCAGCAAAATGCAGATGTGCACAAATCCATACACAGTCCTTCAGATTTTCTGCATCTCAATACAATCAATTGCTCAGCTTTTACACAGTAAATATATTTTCTTATGCTGTTTTTGTTATTCTATTATAAATCACCTTTTGTTTGAAAATAACAGTGAAACCATCATTTTCCTTGTCTGGTTGTCAACAGCTTGCATTGAACTTTTATAATTAAAATAATTAAAAACATAAAATCATAAAGCAAACAGCAAAAGTATTTTATGTGTATGCCTATAAATATTGTTGCTTTGCAATTTGACAAGAAACACACTTCAGTCATGTTTATTATTTTATTAATCCCAATCTTTATGAAAACAATGCCCTTTATGAGTTTTCATTTAGTTTAAAATTACTTTCTTTGAAAACAATTTTATTCAATTTCTTTGGGAATATGTTTTTATCTGACATAATAGTATATGAAGGAGAACTAATTGAAACTATCTCAAGTGATGAACATTTGGTATAAATGTACATATAGCAAGAAGATGTAATCCTGAGGAAATAAAATAAAAAATGTTATATGTCAAAAGCTTTATGAAGAACCGAGACGACTAGCAATGCTAACAACCTCAGAAGCAGTCACTTTATTGTTAACCTTGACTCAATTCCTCTCTGTATACCTGTTTCTCTCTATGCTTCTCTGCTATCTGCCTCCGTTATATACTTGTCATTTCACTTCCTTATTGCTTTTTATTTTTTTACCCTAGTAGTCTCTTTTTCCTTAGTCATGGACTTTCATAGACCCTACTCAGTATCATGAACTTTCAGATTCAATTAACTGTCTGCTTCTAACAAGTCATATTATTTCTACATTTTACCATTTAAATTCCCATTTAAATGTATTAATATAGTAACCTAAACATTGTTACTCCACAATTTAACCAAATCCCATTTATTTATTTTTGATATTGCTGTGATTGCCTTTGAGGTCTTCATAAATTCATTGCACAGGCTGATACCTACAAGAGTTTTTACAATATTTTATCTTAGAATTCTTACAGTTTCATGCCTTAGCTTTAGGTCTGTTATCCATCATGAATTAATTTTTGTGAGGGTGAGAAGTGTGGATCCAGTTTCATTCTTCCACGTGGGGCTATCCAATTTTCCCAGCACCATTTATAGAATAGGGATTCTTTCCCCCAGTGTATATTGCTGTCTACTTTGTCAAACATCAGATTGCAATATGTGGATGGTTTTATATGTGGGTTCTTTGTTCTGTTCCATTGGTCTATGTTTCTATTTTTGTGCCAGTACCATGATGTTTTGGTTACTATAGCCTTGTAGTATAGCTTAAAGTCTGGTAAAGTGATGCCTCCAGATTTGTTCCTTTCAGTTAAGGTTGCTTTGGCTATTCGCACTGCTTTCTGGTTCCAAAGGAAATGTAGAATTATTTTTTCTAGATCTGTGAAAAATGACATTGGAATTTTGATGGGGATTGCATTGAATCTGTAAATCACTTTGGGTAGTATGGACATTTTAACAATATTGATTCTGCCAATGCATGAGCATATGTTTCTCCATTTGTTTACATCCTCTGCAATTTCCTTGCTTAGTGATTTATATTTCTCTTTGTAGAGATCTTTCACCTCTTTGGTTAAATATATTCCTAGGTATTTTATTTTCTTTGTAGCTATTGTGAAAGGTATGGAGTCTTTGATTTGATTCTCAGCTTGACTGTTGGTGTACAGAAATGCTGCTGATTTGTGTATACTTCATTAAATTAAAAAACTTCTTAAATTAAGCAAGGAATTCCTCCATAACTTTTAACAATCACCGTAATGAACTTAGCTTGTGTTGTAATGAGAAAACTTTGGAAAGTTCTTTTCAAGTGAATCATGATCTGCTTTTCATTTTAAAAATACATTCTGGTTGGAGAATCAACTATTAGGGCAAAGTATAACATCAGAGAGACTAGTTTAAAGGACATTTCAATTGTTAAGAAGAGAAAATACAGTGGCTTTACTAGGATGTGGTGATGAAAGACTATTAGATTTAGGATAAAATTTTGAAGTTGGGTCCATTAAACTTGTTAATGTAAATGAACTGTATGTAAATTGGGGGGATAAAAATTAAAATTAAATCCTGTTTTGAGCCTAAGTAATTGGAGGTACAGTGATGAATTTACTCAGTTGATATAAATTGGAGAAGAAATAACTTTGAGACAGAAAAATCAAGGCTTTATTTTTTTCCCCCAAGACAAGGTCTCGCTCTGTCTTGACCCCTCCCCTTACAAAGTGCAGTGGTGTCATCGTAGCTCACTGCAACTTCAAACTCCTGGGCTCAAGTCATCCTCCTTCCTCAGCCTCCCTGGTAGCTGGGACTACAGCCACACACAGGCCACCACGCCTGGCTAATTTTTTCTATTTTTTGTAGAGACGGTCTTGAATTCCTGGTCTCAAGCAATCTCCAGGCTTGGTCTCACAAAATGCTAGGATTACAAGTAAGAGTCACTGCAGGCCTGGGTGCTGTGGCCTAAGGGTTTAGTCTTGAATGAGTTACATCTGAAATGCTTATCAGACATACAAGTGGAGATGTTATGAAGACAGCTAGACATATGAATCTAGACTCCATGCCTGAGATAAAATTTTGAGATAATCAATGTATTATGGTGCATAAAATCACAAGTCTGGAGTGCAGTTAGAGAATAAAAGAGAAATTATTCCAATATTTAAAGAGAAGAGGATTAGAGTCTTCCTTTCATATAAGAATTATTCAATGAAATTTGAGGATAACTTAGGGAATAAAGCTTATATTTCAAGGAGAGAAAGATCAAGATTATCAAAAACTGCTTAGAGATGAAGTTAAATGAAGATAGCCTTGCCCATCAACTTGGCAAAATTAAGATCTTTAGTGACAATGGTAAATATAATTTCAGAGTGTTGGATTTTTACAGTCTATTGAAAATAAAATCAAATACAGAGTAACAGACTCCTAATATAGGTCATTATTTCAAGTCATTTTGGTACAAAGGGAGCTTTGGAATAAAGTGGTGACTGAAAAAAGATACATGATCAACTCAAACGAGAATCTGCTTTACAAAGTTTTTGCACTGAAGGGGATAATCCAGTAGAGTGGAAACATTGATAAGACAAAGATAAAAAGAGCAGCTTCAGGAGTGACCCTACTAAGGAGAGGAAATGGGATTTCGTGCATGGGGAAAATTGTTGGCATTACTCAGGAATACAGATGTACCATCCATTAAAACAGGGGATAAAACATACAGGCACAGAAATTGGTGGGTAATGAAGGTTAATACATTTTAGTAAGCAAATATAGCGGCTCTTTTCTGATTGCTGAATTTATTTTATTGAAATAAGAAATCTGATAAACATCTAGGAGTGTGTGTTTGGTAGTTGAGGTTTGAAGAGAACAGGAAACATAACTAAAATCATTTAAAGATTGAAAAGTAAATAGAGTTGGAGAAATATAATAAGAGTTCTCGAAAGTGCTAAGGCCCCAATCAAGGTTTCCTAAGTATGTCATGAACATGAAAACATCATAAAGACAAATTTTTATAAATTTGAGTTTTTCAAATTTGAAATAAATAAAAGGCAATTAGTACCCTAAGTGAACTTAAAAGTTAAAACACAAATTACAGATTATGAAAACATGTTCACATAAAACTGACAAAGGATTAGTATATAAGGCTATACAAAAATGTAGTAAATGCAAAATAAAAAAAAATAGATGAAAACATCAGCAAAAAATTAGATAACTGCAGAGAGGAAACACAAAAGGCAAAAGGAATCTGAAAATCTGTTTAGACTAATATAAATTGAAATTATTACCATAATGAGATTACACTTTACCCCCAATATTTTGACAAAATCAAATTTTTCCATTGTGGACCTCATGGGAAGTCAGGGACCTTCATACACTGATGAAGAAGACTATGTTACTGCACTTATTTTAAAGAACCAGATGAAAATATTAATATCCAGTCAGTCTTGGGATACATATATTTCACTTCTAGTCTTAAAAGGATTTTTTAAATCATAAAAATACTGGATATTGTAATGTATACATTTAAATAAATTGTACAGATTTGTATATGAAGTCAAAATGTAAAAATGTGGATGGAGAGGAGAGATACCAACTTACGTAAAGCATGAAGTCTGGGGACGGATGAAAATAGGTTTGAGTGATGCTTCTGTTCTATCTTTAGGGTGTAATATCTGTTTTGTAATAATTACCTCAAATTAAACATGGCAAATTGAATGATCTGGGTGAAGTGTTTATGAATATGTCTTACATTATTCTTTATACCTGTTTGCAAGCTTGAAATACCTAATTATAAAATATATAAAATATCTTTAAAAGAATGTTCTTATATTTAAAAAATAGTCAAATAAAAGTGTTTTCTTTTTCCCCTTCACAGCTGTACTTACAATTGCCCTCAGCTCTCTTTAGAAAAATGAATAATTAAAAATAACAATATCAATAATAAGACTGGGTATGAATTTTGCAATATATACCTTTTACATAACACAGTTGAAGAGATTTATATGCATATTCTTACTTCTCTCATAGTTCCCAAAGGAAGATATTATTCTTCACAGATGAGGAAATTGTGAATTAGAGGATTTCAATAACTTGGGTTCTATCACACAACTAGTTAGCAGCCAAGATGTGCACTAATCCTACATAAAGGCCATGTTCTGAGCTATCAAAAAGATGGTCTCTTCTAAAATATCCTTCTCAAGTTTCTTTTCATGACAGACAAATAACATCTCAACTCAGCCTTAAGTAGGCTATATACTTGAAGGCGAATGGCTACTCCGGCTTATAATATTTTATTGAAAGCCTATTACTGATAATGCTGAATTGTATTAAATTAGTTTTAAATGAGGTGATTATAAGTGAGGCCCTTAGAACAGTGCCTGAGACTGTAGAAGCCCTGTACAAATGTTAGCTAATATTGTCACTGTCATGATCCCCATAATCCTTGCACTGGGCTAAGTGTTTTGAGTAATACAAAGGTAAAATCCAGATCCCTGATTTTTAAAATTAATAATTTTATGTACTTTCAATGTATGGTCAAAGGAGAATAAAATACTGTATACTACTAGCTATAAACCAAGGCAGAATTAAATAGATACCACAATGCAGGTGCAAATTATTAGAATATTCTAGATGAAAGAGAGTTTAATTGTCCCTTTGAGACTTAGGTAAGAAAAGATGATTGGTTGAAGAAGTATAATTCTGACTAACTTTGTAGAAAAAGAAAAATTATGAACAAAGCAAGAAAGGAGAATATTCAGATTAAGGACACAATATGACCAATGGTAAAAGCAATATGTCTCAATGTAGGTGGGGATTTATGCAGGAAAGAATGTGCTAGAAAAATAAATAAGATGTATCATGCAGAGTCAAGCAATAAATGCTAACTAAAGAGTTAGTTCTATAGTCAATGAAAACATACAAAAGTATTTAAATAATTTTTATGTTATTAAAAATCTCATTTATTTAGTCAAGTGGTATAACTGAAATTCATTTTGAGATTATATATACTGAAAAGTTCTTAAAGAAAGCCTCAGTTCTTCACATCTACCTTTTTTCATGTTTTCTATACTTCACTTTCAAGTCTTGTACATTTGTTGTACACACTAAAAGGTTGAAACAACTGGAGTACTGTGGTTATCTGTTCCCCCAGAATTAAATATTAATAAGATTAGATATTTCACATTGTTCCCAATTTATCTTGTTATTATTCCATTGTTTTCATTAACCTTTCTTTTTTGCTTTCTAATGTAGTAAAAGCGTTTCTGATTCAGTATTCTTGAAAGGATAACAAATGTTCTTAATGATCATATTTTTCTTCTCTTGATAATTAGAGTATTAGATTAAATGGATCTCTATTAGCCTGAAAATATAAGTCTTCCAAAAGACTGTATGTTTAAAATTTGGGGGAAGTCATTAAAGGCATTAGAAATTTGTCTCTGAGAGGGAGTAAACCAAGCCTGATTTAATTAATGAAAACTTCAGAGACATGCTTTGCACAGATAAAATTGGATTAGAATATTGCAAAACAGCAGAATTCTGCCAGTTCTGATACAGATAACCTTGAAATTTTTGATTTTAGGATATGCATTCAATGTTAATTATTCAAGAAAAATCTCACATAATCATATTTAGAATGAATTGCATTATAAGGCAACCATTATGTTTGCATAAAAAGGATCATAATTAATTCAAAACTTAAATTTATGGTTACCATATGGCACCTGTGAAAAATAATTGATCTTCAAATCAAATGTTTTCGGGGAGCAAATATAATCACTCATAACATTAAATAAGTATTAATTAAGATGTTCATATTAGCAGGACACAATACTCACAAATTTACTTATAGTCATTGAAGATATTTCTACATCAGTATTTTTTCCAGTACTTGGTATCCAACCCCACCTTCCTCTGCTAGGTTACAAAATTGAAGATTCTCTATGATTTTGTGTGTTTAAATGCTATCTAATGCATTTAGAAGACAAGATGAAAAAATTCCATAAAAGTTCTTACCCTTAATTTTTTGGCAGCCTGAAAATATCTCATAAGCATCTGAAAAAACAGTATTATGTCAAGACACCATGGGATCTGTCAGGGTCTTTTATTCCAACACCTTCCTAGGTTCATCTTTATTTAGCTACTTATCTTGAGGTAACGGTAACTTTTACTCTCATTCCATTGCTTCCTCTTCCTGCTTCTTTCATTTTCAATTCTATATTTGTATCTGTTTATATGTAATGTTTCATATAGGGTACAAGAAATTCTTAAAAGGAAATTAAATCCAAAAATGTTAATAAATAAATGTAATAATAAATATAGAAATACAATGACATAAAAATCCAATAGGTTATATAATTTTACATTGAGACATACAAAAATAGAGATAATAATATTGAATTCAACTTTGAAGGCTATAACAAGTAGGAAACCTTTTTCAGTTTCCATTTATATTTCAATCCCTGTCACTAGAAAAGATTAATTCTGTGTTAATTTCTATCCTTTATTAAATTTTGTCATAAGAAATGAAGCATTGGAATTTTTATACCCTGACGTGTTTAACAGTTAATGAACCTGACTCTCCCAATGCAAAATCTACTGCATAGAACAAATGTGAGATATCCAGAGCTGAAACATCTTAAATACAACAGAGTTTGTGAGATTCATTTGATCATTTTCCTAGTGTTCATGATCACAGATGATTTGACTGATTCACTGTTTCTGCTACCTTGTCCATGGTCAACGTATCTCATTGACCATGTTCCAAGCTACTCATAGAAGTCGACAATGATTAATTTCATTAGTCATAGTCTGTTTTTTTTCAATCATATGGAGCTAACACATAGATACACAATCAATACTACTCTTCAAAAAATTCCTAAATCTTTTAATCAACCATTAAATGATTCCCTCTGTGACACAGAGTTAAATCAATCATAGTACTTTGTGGGTTATTTTATCAAGTAACTAAGTAGACACTTCTAGTTTGCTCTGTTAATTATGAGGAAAATAAGACAATTACCTGAGATAAAAATAAATTTAAGCTGACAACCAATGTGAAAATGGCTGTAGGTAATTTATTCAGAACCAATTTTACTCTTGTGCCACCCTCTCTTTTCTTTTTAAATCACTTGGCTTCCAAGGCACAATTCAAATGAACAGCTCTCACCAAAATAATATTAGTCCGAAAAGAAAATAACACATACATGCATGCACAAACATGACTTTTAAAATTTCCTTATCACAGAATTCATACTTGTTTTAAGTCATGTCTACCTTAATGTTTCCTTTAATATTATACTTCCCTGAAATGCAAAAATTCAAGAACATAGGATGACTATTCTAAATTATTTATTATTAATTTTTTTATGAATTTGTGCTTGTGCTACACATAGATGAATGCTAAATACATATTAATAGATTGTAATCATTAAAGTGAAATATCCTGTCTGTGTCATGAAACTAAAATAAATTATTGAAATCTTTCAACACATTAGATCTCTTCACACAGTCAATCAAGACTATAAGGGCATTTTATTTGCATGATTTCTGAAGATCGTAGTGTTAACATATCCAAATGTACCAGGTAATTACTTCATCCATCACTATGCTTTAACTCTAAAAATCTTCAAGCCTTGAGTTTTCGACATGCTACTTAAGATCCCAAACTATTTCTTGTCCGCTAAGTGATCTTTTCTAATTAGGATTTAATTGTGTATATACTTTTTATACTTTTATTTAAAGAAATGATTATTCTTCACTTTTTATTAATTCTTTCATATTTATGTCAACTTATTTAGAACCTATGAATACCATATTTGGTGTGAATAACTGGAAGAAAAGTCTAGCAACTTCCCTTCCAATAATTCAAACAATTTAAAAAACATGAATAAATTTATGTGAGATAACCCATAAATATTTCATACTAGTAATACTCATAAAACAATATTTTTTATAGAATAGGATGTTAACATTGAAGAAACGTCAAGATTTTTTTCAATTTCTAATTCTGTCACGTTCTAATTTTTATCACAAGATAGGTATTTTGTGAACTTTAAATACAAAAATGTACAATGTGTGTTAAAAACTGTTGCCTTCCCTATAAAAGAAATCAAGATTCAATCCCTTCCAATAATGAAAGTCACTAAGCAGAATCTGGCAACAACAAGTAACTAAGATATATTTTATTCGTTCACTTAATTCTGAGAAATGACTTTTAATTTCTTTCACAAAGAATGTTCTTGTAATACATTTTTAAAAGAAAATGTTCTTCCACTAAAATCTGCGATATAAATATAAAGAAGATGGTGAAGCTTATGCCATACAAGCCAAGGCTAATACCTGCATACTGCAATGATAACCAGATACATTGTATGTTTATACTGGTACTAACATATTTCTTCCAAACAATTTTTTTCTGTTTGTCTTATTTGCCCTAGAGCCATTATGTTCTTGCAGTTTGGCTTTTATATGATATTTTAAACTTGATTTTGTTTCACAGTATTGCATTCTGAAAATTTATCAAAGGCAGTGATTATATTGAATTTGGAAAGGATGCAGACAGTATTGAACTGCATTCGATATCTCTGGTGATGGCAATAACTCAAAAATTCATGCCTCATTTCACTTTCTATGCTCTAACCATCTAACTTCCTGGATATTCATTAACTCAGTAGGGACTTATGACCCATTCTCTGCTCTTCCCTCATGAATGTTTTATTGCATATAAATGACACAAAATTCAGTTCTGTAAATCTTAATGTACATTTCACTGACTGTTTTCTTCATTTGCTATTGTAGAATCCCTACTTCTCCTCAAAGCCCCAGCATTATAATATTATTATCATTTCTTGTTATTCTCATTCAAAGTTTATATTAACATATATGATTTTACATGTAGCATGTAGATTTTCCATACATGTTTATATTCAAGGTATTACAGCTATATATGACATTGTCCATGTTCTGCCCGTGTACTCTCTCTTCCAGGAGTAATGACCATCACCAAGTGCCAATTTAGTTATGCAAGACAATAAGTAAATTGTCTCAAAAACAAGCATAAAATTATATATGTTATTCCATACTTTGAATGAGAATAATAAGAAATAATAAAATAATAGACATTTCAGGCTTAGTTTACATTGAAGAATCAAGAAAGGTCTCAGAATTAACACTGACCATGAGATATACATTAAGGGGAATTATAAATAAAAATGATGTTTCACTTTTTTGACAGTTTTTAAAAACTATGATATTATAAGAATAGCTAGGAAAACAGTGGACATGAATATCTCTGAGGGACAACCTACTCTTACCAGATATTAAAGCATACTACAAATCTGCTACAAATAAAATGGGAGCATGAATAGACAGAGAAATCTTTGAATCGAAAATAAAGTCCAGATATAGACCTAATTTCAGAAAAAAAATAATATATGATAATGGTTATATCTCAAGTCATGAAAAGTTACCAAAAGGTAATTTTTTTTTGGCAAATTAATGATGTTGGGCCAACTGAATAATTTTTGGAAAAAGTTAAAATTTCTCATATCATACACAAGAATAAACTCCAAATGGATTAATGATAAAAACGTATTTTTGTTTTTTAGTAGAATAAAATATGGGTAAATTCTCTAGTATCTAGATGTAAGAAAAGGCTTTCTAACTATTACTAAAATTTAAATGGAATTAAAAAATAATGATTGATTTAACTAGGTAAAAAAAAAAGAAAATAAAGTCATGGCTAAAAGCACCAGAAGCAAAATCAATAAACAAATAAAAATCCCAAATAAATTATTTACTCTCTCTCTCTTTCTCTCTCTGTGTGTGTGTGTGTGTGTATCACAAATATAGGATTATTATGCTTAATATAGAAAGTACTTTTAAAAATTGAGATAAAAAGCCAAAATCTTACAAGAACTAGGGAAAAGATATGAACAGGTAATCCACAAAAAGAGATGTAAAATGGCCCTTGAACATGTGAAATGAAGTTCATATGTTCTCACTCACAGTGAGAAAAATGCAATGAAAAGTTCATTAAAGTTCCATTTATGACCCATGGGATTGGCAAAATATGAGAAGCTTGCAAATTGGCAAAGCTCTAAGAAATCAGGCAATCACAGACCTTGTATACTAAAATGAAAGTTAATACTGTCCCTTCAAAGTGGAATTTGGCAATATCTAACAAAACTTTGCTTCATGTGCTTTTTACCTTTCAACTCAGCAATCTCACTTCTAGAAAGCATATTACAGACACAACTGCAGAAACACAAAAATCCATATTGCACAATTTAGTAGAGCATTATTTGTAATTGCAAAATATTAGAAACCAATCATAGGAAATTGGGTGAATAAACTACGGTACATAACACACAATTTAGAATGTATAATTATAATACACAGTTGTAAAAATTGAATGTCTGTGAACTGATGTGAAATTATTTCCAGGAGATACTGTCAAGTAAAAAGAATACCAAGTATGTGTGTGTATGCATATATCCTTTGTTTCAAAAGGAAGAAAAAAATAAGATAGCATTCACATGCATATGTGGCATATGTGTGTATATATAAAGAATAACTCCAAATGGATTAGTGATAAAAACACATTTTATGGTTTATATATATTTAGTTTATATATTATATATAGCTTATATATATTTTTAAGTGTGTATATATATACTTATCTTTAAAAACAAAACACGAGGGTGATAAAACAGATGACAAATTGGTTACTTACAAGGGGTTGGGAGAAATGAGGTAGAAATGATACCTTATTTTACTTTTGCTTTGACTTTTGTAAACATCGCAATATTCTAAATTTTCAATAAATGTTAAATCAATAATAACGGAAAGGAGAACCTTGTAGAAATGAACTCAAATCAATATATCCAGATGCATTTCAAATGAATACCATAATCACACTAAAGGTAGGGAATGAGAGACAGAGAAAGAAACAGAGAAACAGGGAGTGGGGTGGAAGATAGAGGATGAGAGGGAGGGAAGGAAGATAAAAATCCAAATAACTTATGAAAATAGTATTTGACCATATGTAATATACTTGAAATCTTTCATCAGAGTGGAAGTTGCAAACAAATCTTCAACTCTTTTTAAGAAGTTGATTTTAATGGAGTTATGGGCAAAAACAATTTTCAATAGTTTTAGATATATTATAGAATTGATCAAAAGGTTGTATGTGTTGATACTTTTGGGACCCAAAGTTCTCACTGAGGTAAAAGAAATAATAAATATGGAATGAAGGGAGCCAGAAAGAACCATGTAGTTGTGTACTTTAATTGGTGGTATCAATGCAAATTAATGATTTTGAAAATATGTATGTGCATAATTTTATGCATGTATACATGCACATAATAAATGTACATATATATTTTCATGTATATGCATGGCTGTATGTACACTTGTATAAATGTTGCATTATGTATATGTATATGTGTATATGCATGTTATTTTTAGCTGTCTCCTGTGTAAAGATCAGGACATAATGATGCTCTTATAACAATGAGCACGGCAAGTGTCTGAACATTGATCACTAATACCATTCTTTAGAGATTCTAAAAGAAAATGTCTTCTATAGGGTCAAGGAATACACAAGGTAAGTCTGAGATATCTTTGGTCAGAAAATAAGGAAGAGATAAAAATAATAAAGTGGGACATGTTATTGGTCAAATTTGAAACATTTTGAGGAGCAAAATAATTTAACACATCAATAAATGCAAGCAATTAAAAATATAAATGTGTTAATTCATACAGATAATAAAACAATAAATAAGAATATGAATACGTAACATCAAGAGAAGAGAAAGAGTGTCAGAGTTGAAAGAAACAGCATTTTACAGCCATCATATTAAGAGTGGATCAAGCACGCATCATCAATGGATACTATCAATAGGCAAAAATGATAATAAGGTGCAGGTTATTTGCATGTTCTTAAAGTGTTTCTCTACAGGCTGCTAACTGGGGCAAGGGAAAAATAAATGGTATAAATTCGGTGAAGAAATCAGAGAACACCTCGATAAACTCACCAAAATTAATATTACCAATTGGAGAGATGGAAATTGTATGCTTCTGGGTGTGATTCCCTGAGAATAACACAACACTGGTTATAATCCAGCCAACAGTATACAACCCCTGTGGTCCCCAACCCCCAGGCTGTGGACCGGTACCTTGGTCCCTGGCCTGTTAGGAACTGGGTGCACAGCAGGAGGTGAGTGGCAGTCCAGCAAGAAAATCTTCATCTGTATTTACAGCCGCTCCCCATCACTCGCATCACGGCATAAGCTCCGCCTCCTGTCAGATCAGCCGGGGCATTAGATTCTCATAGGAGCAAGAACTCTACTGTTAACTGTGCATGGGAGAGATCTAGGTTCCACGCTCCTTATGAGAATCTAATAATGCCTGATGATCTGAGGTGGAGTTGAGATGTTATGCTAGCTCTGGGGAACAGCTGCGAAAATAGGTTATCATTAGCAGAGAGGTTTGACTGTGCAGTAAATGTAATGTACTTGAATCATCCTGAAACCATCCCCTCCATGTCCATGGAAAAATTTTCTTCCATGAAACTGGTTCCTGGTGCAAAAATGTTGGGGACCACTGCATAACACGATTGTAATTGTGAGGAAACCTAAAATGAAAAGTTCTATTTAAAAAGGGGGAGAGGGAACATTGCTCTTCAAAAAATGTCAATTTGATGAAAAACAAAGGAAGACTTTGAAAATGTTCCAGATTAAAGATGACAACTAAATGCAATACCTATCCCTAGATAGAATCTTGTATTGGAGGGAAAAATGTATTATTAATATAAACAGAATTATACCTCTGGATAACATGTATTGTCTTCACTTTAGTTGTCACTAACCCAGTGTTCTTTTGGAGCCCCCAACCACTAATTTCAGAAAAAAAATTAATGACTCATTCCCATTTTATAGATGAGAAACCTGAAAGTCAGTAAGTGTAAAGAACTTGTCCAAAGGTAACAGTGGTGAATCAGAGTAAAAGGCTTATAGATGCCTTTAGTACTATTCTTATTCTTGCAATTTTTTTGTAATTTTGAAATTATGTACAAATAAAAAGTTTAAACAACAAAAATGTGATGGGGCATTTGTTATTTTTAAGCAATTTTAAGAAACAAGAGGGATGAATGGATTGGTTAAAGATGATTTTGAGGGCTGAATAATTATTAGAAATACACATTGTATATTATTTCTAGAATATAGTTTGTTTTGTTGTACAAGAAAAGGAAGCTTTCATTAAAAAAAAATGTGAATCTGACATTTTCATCTGTACCAAATCATAGGAAACCCCTTGTCTAAGTAGAGTGTTCTTCACTAAGCAATCTGGTATGCAAGTAAGCATAAGAAGGAGTTATAAGAGAAGCTATCATAAAGGTAATAACAAATAAATTTCAATAAGATTTTATTCTGTATTTTAGTAGGTTGTTTTCTTTCCTATCTCTAAAAAGCAAGAGACCGGTTAGTCTCAGAATGTCACATAAAAATCACCTGAACAGATGAAAATTGTCTCTAATGTTATGTGAGAGGATAATAAAGATGACTAGTAAAATATTAAACAGGTGGAGGATATCTCTGGTGTAAAATAATATGTACAAACTGCTTAAAATAGACAAATCAACATTATAGTTCCTCATAAAAACCAACCCTTTAATTTGTGAGTTTTATAAATTTAGATGATCTAATGACCTTTTCGGTGACCAAGAACTAACACCATATTTCTATATTCTAAAAAAGTTCTGTCACTTCTAGGCTTTTGGAATATTTTATAATGAAATTTAATATAGATAAAATGTAAACTTTGTATTTTAAATCTAAAAATACAGGCCAAATTATAGATTTCTTAAATGCAATATGATTGATTTGAAATTTTTCACACAAATATACTGGGCACTCAATAAAACATTGATTTTCATTTATCCGTTAAACAATTTTCAGATATATACTCTTTGCAAGTCGCTGTGTTAAGTTCTTGGGATATAATAGCGAACAAAACATAGTCCCTAGCATAGGTAAGCTCAGTTTAGTGAGAAAGACAAACAATCTGGCAATTTGTATTCATCGGCTAAGTACTTATTACAGTAAGCACAGGATGTTTTGCTACAGAAGCGTAAAGAAGCAGCACATAAACTAGGTTTTCATAGGAAATATTTTGATTATGGAAAATAAATAAATATTTAAACTGGGAAAAATCTCCTGCACAACCAAGAAAACAATGAACAGAGCAAATAGACAACCTACAGAATGGAAGAAAATATTTGCATGCTATACATCCAATAAAGGGCTGATAACCAGAATCTACAAAGAACTCAAGCAAATAAGCAAGAAAAAAATCAAACGACCCCAACCCCATTAAAAAGTAAGCAAAAGACATGAAGAAAACCTTTTCAAAAGAAGATAGACTAAAGGCCAATAAACATGTAAAAAAATACTCAGCTCTCTAATTATCAGGGAAATGCAAATCAGAACCCCAGTGAGATATCACCTCACTCTGATAAGAATGGCTTTCATCAAAAAGTTCCAAAACATGTGGTGCTTGTGTTTCCATTCTTGTGACACTTCACTTAGAGAATGGGCTCCAGCTCTATCCAGGGTAATATAAGAGGTACTAGATCACCATTGTTTTTTGCGGCTGAGTAGAACTCCACGGTATACACATACCACATTTTATTAGTCCACTCATGTATTGATGGGCACTTGGATTGTTTCCACATTCATCAGGTGTTGGGCAGATGGGAGAGGGGAGGAAGGAAGGATATATACACACTTAATGGGTGCAGTGCTCACCGTCGGGGGCATGGACACGCTTGAAGCTCTGACTTGGGTAAGGCAAAGGCAATATAGGTAACCTAAACATTTGGATGCCCGTAATATGCTGAACTTAAAAAAAAATTTTTTTAAAAGTTCCAAAACAACAGATGCTGGCGTGGATGTGGAGAGAAAGGAACACTTGCACAGTCGATGAGACTGCAAATTAGTACAACTTTTGTGAAACACAGTATGGAGATTCCTTAAAGAACTAAAAGTAAACCTACCATTTGATCCACCAATCCCACTACTTGATATTTATCCAAAGGAAAAAAAGCCATTTTAACCAAAAAGACACACTCAAATGTTTATTGTAGCACAATTCACAATTGCAAAAATGTGGAATCAACCCAAGTGCCCATCGATTCATGAGGAGAATAATAAAATGTGCTATATGTATATTGGGGAGTACTACTCGACCATAAGAAAAAAAATTATGAATTAATACCGTTTGTAACAACCTGGATGGAATTGGAGATCATTCTCCTAAGTGAAGTATAGTAAGAATGGACGAATATCACATGTACTCACTATTAAATTGGAACTAACCAATCAGCCCTCATGAGCACATGTGAAAGTAAAACTCAACAGACACCAAGCAGGTGACAGGGGAGCGGAGGGAATGGGTGAAATCACACCTAACAGGTACAGCGAACACTATCTCGGTGATGGGCACCCTTATAACTTTGACTCAAGCTGTACAAAAGCAATCCATGTAACCAAAACATTTGTACTCTTATAATATTCTGAAATTTAAAAAAAGATAGTTTATGCTTAGTATTAGAGGAAAAAAATGTCTTGGTTGTGTGAGTACTCTGAGGTGGTAAGAAGTGTTCTAGAGCAGGCAAAGAGCATGTACGCAGGCATAGAGACTGAGAAAGTGGATGTGAACTACACGTATTGCAGTGTGGTTGGAAGACACGAAAACAAATGTGAGAGAAGAGGCTCAGGTAGAATTCAGTGGCCACATCAGGAAGAGCCTTGGAGCTACAGAGTTGGGACTTTATCTGATGATATTCAGAATGTATACCCTTATCCACAAATATTCATCAAGCAACTGCTATGCAGTTGTAGAATTCTGAATGTATTTAGTACTAGTCTTTGCACTTCTGGAGTATATATTCTAGACTTTTGATGCTAGAGAATATAGCAGACAAAAACTGGTAAGTAAACAATTGGATAGTGAAGAAATAAAGGGATTAGGTAATTTGTATAATACTGAATAGTAGATACAATCCATGCATCCATTCTCTAAATATTTATAATGCATTCTGTGTGACACATCCTGGAGATAGAATAGTGAACAGAAAACAAATATACCTTGTATACTCCAGTGTTTATGATTTAGTGGAAAATGGGAAAACTAAGGAAAATAAACTGCTATTTAGCACTAATTATGTGCCAGGCACTATTCTAAAAACTTTACAAATGTTAACTCTTTTCATCTTTATAACATCTTCTATTTTATAGATGAGTAAAACAGACACTGAAACATTAAATAACTTGCTTAAGACATGATGGAGCCAGCTTTGAACCAAGCAGTGTGGCTTCATTCACTGAATCACCACATTATATTATTTCTAAAATACGAACAATTGTGAAGGAAAAAGAAAAGGAATGTCACGAAGACATATTGTCATATTACTTAATCAAGGGTCGTGATAGCCTTCTCTGAGGAATTGACGTTTAAGCCAATGAAAACTTAAAAAAAAAAAAAAAAAAACAACTGAATTTGTTTCAGAAAGAGTGCTCCAAATTGAGGAAAGAATTTATGAAATGGTGACTAAGACAGCAGGTACTTAGAAGCAGTGGTCAAAATTTTGAGCTTTATCCTTGAGACTAGAAGTAAAGTAACTATAGCCCTATGGTTGCAAAAAGTATTAATTCATTTTCTATGGCTGATTATAATTTTGACTCAAAGCAATATAAAAGTAATCCATGTAACCAAAACATTTGTGCCCCCATAATATTCTGAAATTGAAAAAAAGAAACTATAGTCCATGGGCCAAATAGGCCTTCCTATTGTTTTTGTAAATAAAGTTCCATTGAAACTCAGCCGCACCCATTGGTTTATATATTATTTATGGTTTATTTTGTGCTATAGCATCAGGATTGAGCCCTTGTGACAGAAATCATGTGGCCTGCAAAGGCGGGAATATTTACTAGCCGGCTGTCTACAGAAAATGTTTACGACCCTTGCTGTAGGCAGTAGAAAGATAATCAAAGGTGCTAAACTGGAAAGTGACAGGATTAATTTGCAGGTAAGAGTATCATTCTGTATGCAGTAGAGAAATTGGCTTGGAGAGGAGCAGGATTAAAAGGAAATAAAGAGGCCATTTCAGCTTTCATTCAAAGATAAGGGATAATGGTGGCTGGGACTAGGCTATGATGATTAACAGATATAGAAAGTGATTTAAAAAAAGTAGTATTTAAGATGACATCAGATTCCTGGTTTAAGCAATTGAACAGATAGCAGGTGGAGTAAGTGAGTGATACAGCTAAATATAAATTAGGGGATTTAAATAAGGTTTCAAGGAGAGTTCTAATTAAATGTTGTTCTGGGTGCCACATAAACGAGCGTTGAAGCATACTGCGTTAGTTCATTCAAGATGCTGGCAGAATCTGACCCAGATTTTGAGTCTAGTGTTTAAATTCGATAAATATAGAAAAGTAATATAGCATCATTAAATGATTCAACATATGTTTTAGTGTAGGTATGGAGTAATGAATGATCCAGAATAGACATTAAAGAGTGAAGAAAAGTCTGATCCCAAATTCAAAATATCCTTGAATGTTGTGGAAGGAGGCTCAATCACCACTCATAGAGTATTGAGGGATCAGAAGTTTCTGTCAGGCCAACGGAATGGAAGGAACATTCACTAAATAGTATGAAAGTGCATAAGGAGTTATTTTGCATTAAGTAAGAGCTCCAGAATAAAAGTTCTATCAGGAAAAATAAAGAGGATGGCAGAATGACAAAAATAGATGAATATATGTGATCATATTTAGGAAATAATTAAGAATTACAGAGATATGAAGCAAAGCGATATTAACTGGCAACTGGAATTTTGGAAGATACTACTTAATCTTATCTGATCTAAATGGAATGTGATCCTAGGGAATTCATAGGGCATGTAAAAAGGCTTGTGGAATTAGTTACTTCTTTATTCTATTTTTTCCTGAGCAACCACTTCTGCCTCTTATATACCCCAGTACTTACCATTTCTTTAATCTCTATTGAGAATGTTCTACCCTTTTACCCTAAGTCTAATTTAAAAGTATTGATATTGTTACAAGGGCAATGCTCCTTCTGCCAGCCTTGCCCTGGTATTCAGGCCTTGGGTCAGTCCTCAGATACACTCCAACAGCACTTGTATTCTTTGGGGGGAACTCATCCCTGATATGTAAATAATGACAATTGTAAATATTATCGCTAAGCAGATAATGATTCAAGCTTTTTTAGACATACACATTTTATTCTGTCTTCAATTCCGCATGTATAACTCGATACAAAATGTCGCCACTTTCGTGCTTTGTTATTGCTTCCAATTCAACCCATCTCAATCTGAATATCACTTTTTTTTAAATATGGTCCTCTGCTTTACTACATTATTTTTTTCAGTGACACCACTGATTTTAAGATCTCCCAGATTAGGCAATTTAAAAATTGTCTTCAATTTCTATCTTTGTTTGTTATGGTTAATTAGCCATCAAATCCTGTAACTGAAAAATTAATTTAAAAGATGTCGATAATTTAACATAAGACTCATATTGGACAAATTATGTAACATCTCTCAGCTTTAATTTTCTCATGTGACCACTGAAAATCAGTAATTTTGAATGAAGAAGATAATCCATTGAAGCCAGAATAAAAGGCACCAAACTGTAGTGTTTCAGAACATAGACTTTGGAGGCAAATTGACTGGGTCAGAATCCCAGTTCTGCCCTGAGCTACCTGTGTGAACTCAAGCAAATTACTAGCTGTGTGATCTCCAGTATTCAATTTCTTCACCTAAAAAATGAAGATAATAAGAGCATCTACTTCACAGAGTTGTTATGAGGATTAAATGACCAAGTATTTATAAAGCTTTTAGAACTGTTCCTGAAATATAGGAAGTGCTAGATAAGCATTTGTTAAATGAAGCCAGATCTCTATGTATGGTATAGCACAATTCCTAGCACATTTTAAGCACTCACAAATGCTACTTGTATGTCAAATATTAGCTCTATGTATTATCATTTATTCATCTTCTCTGCTCCCATTGCTACTACTTTAATACATGTTCTCATTAGCTCAATCATGAATTACAACCAAGACTATTTGCCTCAAACCTTTCCACCTTTCTCACTACCTGTGATGGATTATCTGTGATTAATTTAGCATCATGTCTGTTCCCTTCTTTACTCTTACAGTTTTTATTTCCTACAATATCCTCCTACTAGAGTTCAGATGGTTGGTAGCACATAAGCAAGACCTGTAGTGGTATGTGGGGATCAGTGTCACCTGACAAGTAGCACTGCTGGCATCTTCAGATCATGCTGTTGTAAGAATCAACTACTTCAGTGCTGTTGGCAGCTAAACTAATAATCAATGGCTTCCTTACCATTTATTCACTTCTGGAGTCCCTTTAAGTCAATAATGACCTTCCTAGTTTTTGCCCTTCCAGCCCTTCCAAAGTTAAGGAAGTTTCTAATTTTTATATTGCAACCTTTCCTGCCCCAAATACCTACAGTGTTTTTATTTCTTTTATGTTTTCCATATATAATGAAAAAATCATTACATTGATTCCTATCACACCATGAAACCTCAAAGTTCTTATAAGAAAATATTTACCCAAAGGGGAAAAAGACATTCTATAATAAAGACATCTGCACTAGAATTTTTATAGCAGCACAATTCATACTTGAAAAGATGTAGAAACAACTCAAGTGCCCATCAATACATGAGTGGATTAATAACATGGGGTATATGTATACAATGGAATACTACTCAGCCATAAAAAAACAATGGTGATCTAACAATTCTTGTATTATCCTGGATGAAGCTGGAGCCCATTCTTCAAAGTGAAGAATCATTAAGAATGGAAAAACAAGCACCAAATGTATTCACCATTAAATTGGCACTAATTGATCAACACTTATGTGCAGGTATGGAAGTGACATCCTTAGGGTGTTAGGTGGGAGGGGGGATGAGGGGATGTGTAAACGCACACCTAATGGGTGCAGTGCACACTTTCTTGGGGATGAGCATGCTTGTAGCTCTGACACAGGTGGTGCAAAGGCAATATATATAATGAAAGTGTTTGTACTGCCATAATAGTCTGAAAAAATAAAAGAAAGAAAAACAGTGTATTTACTGTTGTAGATCCTCTATCTCTTACATATTAAATATTGTCATGTTTGCAAGTAGTACAGAGCTCTTATGAGTGAAGGCGCCCTTGGAAAGACAGATGAATCATTTAACACAGTTTATTTAGTATTTTTAACAGTGAATGGTAAATAAATGGTTGTTTTAGATAAGAAAAACTCAGAAGAAAATGTTTAGTGATTCTTAATGAGATTAAAACATAATTTGATCCCAGAAGTGGAAATCGGAAATGTTGGGACACCTTTCATTAGCATGTAGAAATAGTAATATATAAAGCCGTTTGTAGAAATAGGATCTATACACCATATGGTTGATTCATGAGGGAAAATGCATGCCCTTGAAATGCATTTAATGCATTCAACAATTCATGATCAATTTCATCAATGGATTTAAGAAAAACATAGGAAGAAATCACCTGGTACCTAAAATATTTTGATCATTTCATTTTTGAGATTCTTAATATTCCTGATCTTCTTTTGTTCTTTTTGGCTCATTTGACCTATATATAACTTTAAACAGCTCCCTGGCTGACAGACAGGCCATCTCATCATATGGTAAATGGTAATACACTCCATTACACAGTAACTTTAAAATCATAGCCCTGCTGAGAAGCTGCTCTAAGAGTTTAACTACTCTCTTGGCAGATATCAGCCAATATCTAGATATATTAGCAAGGGAGACTCCACTGACCACAAAAAGATCTAGGAGGGAGTCAGAATCCTATTTCAATTCTGTATGAAAACGTGTGGAAGTTCAAATGTTTAATCTATTTTTTATTGGATGTGTACAGGAAAAAATTTCAACACCTCCATATCAGATCACAATCTGCCCCTAAGTCTGTCCTTGGTCAGTATTCTAAAAATTTTTGATATTCATATAAAAAGGAAATTAAAATACCATTAGAAATGAAAAATGCTATTGAAAGACATGTATTTTAAATATTTTACTGGTTTTATATAACAAAGCCTATATATAACATAATATGAAATTGGTAGAAGAGAGAGTGATACCATGAGGATGATTATTTGTATTGAAATATCCAAATAATATTTTGAATTTTACAGAGATTGCCAAGGACATGTTGTTCTTTACTTAATTATTACCTTTAAATAAGAGTACTATATCCAAATATAGAATTGCGTAGCAATGTAAAAATCATCAATAATAAATTAGAAGACAAATACATGGTATTTGTTGCTCTCTTATTCTCTTAAATCAGTGTCTGTAGCCACTGGGATGTTGAAATAATACATTTCGCTTAGCTGATATATGAATACTTTCTATTTTTGTTTTCAATTTTAATCATGACATGTTTTTAAAGACACAGTTTGGAAATAAATGAGGTAATTAAGTGTGGGACTTTGAATTCCTTGGAAGAAAGCCATTATACATACACTCATAGATGAGTGGCTTTATAAAGAATCTTACTCTGGACTGGAGCAGGTCTGGTATTTAGTTGAATGTCCTGATAATAATGTAATTATTACCCTTGTCACTTACTATTGGTGTTATTAGTATAAAAAAGAGGTAAGAACTTTCTCAGAGGGCGTATCAGTGATTTTCAGCATCTGGCTTTAGAAATCTTTCATGTTTAAAAATAGTAGAGAAAAGGGTCAGTTTTGACAATTTTCATATTTTCAGTTAAGAAAATACTGTAAATTTGCCTTTCCTTCAAGCTGTGTGGCTGCCTAGTATTGCATCACATCATTTTCATGAATAAGGTGGCCATTACTGCATGGCATGTTCTAAGGAGACTGTAAGTCAAAGCAAAATGTAATGAGAAGAGCCACTGAGAAGGAGCAAATGAAGATTGCAATTATGTGTCCTTGTAAAGGACAAATCTCCTTTACTTACATGGAAAGGGTATGACCAATACAGAAAAAGCTAAAATTTTGAAGAAATACAAAAAAATATATATGTCTCATATTCACAATTCTTAACTGATCATTTATCTTAATTGTTTATAATAAAGAAAGCTTTGAGCATCAAATTTTATGATTTTAATACCTGAATAAATCAAATATCATCAAGAAGATAAAAATTATGTTTCAATCCACAGAGTAGTACAGTATCTTGCAAATATATAAAGAATTAGATAACCAAAAAATGAATGGCTTTTTTTAACCCATGATTAATACTAGACAAAAAATTTCTGTGTACTGAAAACACATTCTTTCTGGTGCCCTCAAGTATTATATATACTTATTTATATAATTAGATTATATACATAATTTGGATTTTAAAATATCTGAAGTAGAAGTCAATGTGTTATCAGAGAGTAGCAATTATTTTCAAAACATCAATTTAAGTTAAAAAAATTAAATTGATTAAAGATAAATAAAATTGACAGACCTTTAGCTAAACTAAGAACGAAAAAAATACCCAAATAAATGAAATCAATTTGATGGTGAGTACAAGTGGTGCTTGTTTTTCCATTCTTGGGATATTTCACTTAGTAGAATGCTTTCCAGCTCTATCCAGGAGTATACAAGAGGTGCTATATCACCATTGTTTCTTAAAGCTGAATAGTACTCCATGGTAGACACATACCACATTTTATCAATTCACTCATGTATTGATGGACACTTGGGTTGTTTCCACATCTTTGCAATTGTGAATTGTGCTGCTATAAACATTCGGGTGCAGGTGTCTTTCTTATAGAGTATCATTTGATCTTTTGGGTAGAATAACGTCTATTGGATGTCAGGCGGGGGGGAGGGGGAAG
>RJWJ010009257.1:0-50542 GCA_004363605.1 Indri indri
TTACTGCAGCTGAACTAATAGCCTGGCCAATACAAGATTTAATGTATTTGCTCAGGTTTCAAACCTATTTTAAGCTGAGATTTAAAAATTAGCCGGGCGTGGTGGCTCGCCCCTGTAGTCCCAGCTACTCTGGAGGCTGAGGCAGGAGGATCACTTGAGCCCAGGAGTCCGAGGTTGCTGTGAGCTATGATTGTGCTGCTGCACTCTAGCCTGGGTGACAGAGCAAGACACTGTCTCTAAAGGGGGGGGGGGAAGGAAAAGTTTTGTTCTACTACATGTTTAAATCTGTGATCTGTTTGGAGTTTGCCCTGGTTTAGATGTGAAGGAGGCATCCAACTCGATTTTTCCCTTGTGGCTCACTGGTTCTTCCTTCTCATCTTTCTTGTCTCAGTGTAAATTTCAGTGTAAATGTCACCTACCCTCTGACCACCCTATTCAAAGTATTTTCTGTCTCAGCTTTTTTTTTTTTTTTTTTTTTTTTTGAGACAGGGTCTTGCTCTGTCGCCCAGGATAGAGTACAGCAGCACAAACATAGCTCACTGCAACCTCGAACTTCTGGGCACCAGTGATCCTCCTGCCTCAGCCTCCTGAGTAGCTGGGACTACAGGTGCGCCCCATAACACCCAGCTAATTTTTCTATTTTCAGTAGAGACGGGGTCTCACTCTTGCTCAGCCTGGTCTCGAACTCCTGAGCTCAAGGGATCCTCCTGTCTTGGCCTCTGAGAGTGCTAGGATGACAGGCGTGAGCCACCGTGCCCAGCCTAGTCTTTCGTTTTTGTCTTTTGTTTTTGTCTTTCATAGAATTTATTGCAATTTGTAATTTTAAAAACATTTGTTAATTTGTCTCTGCTCCCCCCACCTAAGAGGTCAGCTCCTCGAGGGCCAGGACTACACATCTTGGTCACCGCTGTATCCCCAGCAGCGTGCACGGTGCCTTGGACATAGGAGGTTGTTTGTGGTGGGCAACTGTTGTCGTTTTTGCCCTCCAGCCTCTGTTGTTCCTGCTTCTGGTGCCAGCACTCCGATCTTCCTTTGAGTGGAACCACACCTGCGTGGCTCCAGGGCTGTGTGGCTTGGGTAACTTAGACTCAGGTGGACAGGTTGCCCTTCAGCAGTTCCACCCCCTGGCAACAGTGATTGGCTGAGATGGGCACATGACCTATGCTCGGTCAGTGAGATACAACCTCTGGACTGACCATATTATCGCAAGAGAAGCATCCTCACAGGAACTGCCTCCCAGTGTTTTGTGCAGCCCTTGACTTTATGGGACAAAGGGACCATCCTCTTCACCTAAAAAAAAAAGAGAGAGAGAGAGAGAGAGAGAAGTCCTGAGCAAGCAACTTTGATCTCCCTCTTGTTGATCTTGAAAACAAAAGAAAATTGTAATTCTACATCTGGATCTTTGGTGATTCAGTTAAAGAGAAGTTTCCATTTTCAATCCAGCAAATGTTTCTTAAACACTTACACTGTGTAAGACATGAGTCGAATTCTGGGACCGGCCTCAATTCCTGATGATGATGGTTCTGCAGATACAATGCGCTTCCAAAATTTTTTTAAGTTAAAATAACTATATTGAGTTTTAAGAATATAAGCAGTATAAAGACAAACAAAAATGGCCAAATAACTCTTACTGACAATTAAAAAAAATACAAGTAACACATGTACATCATTAGAAAAGTGAAGTCATTCAGAAAGGCTAAAAAAAAAAATAGCAATCGGTCATAACAAATCACCCCCAAATTCAGGGGATTAAAATAATTAACTTTTTTAAACACTCATAGATGGAAAAAAGTAAAAGGCACCTAGTCTCCTCCCCTACTAACATTTTCCTGTGGTTATTTCTAGAAAATTTTTATATTTATACAAGAATATGTATGCATACATGCCAAGATATTGTTTTGATTTTAATTTACAAAAATGATTATACCATGTATTCTGTTCTGTCTCTTCATTTTTTCATTTAATAATATCCTGGACCCATGACTCAGTAGAAAAATGGACAAGGGATAGGAACCCACAGTTCACAAAAAAGGAAATACAAATAGCTCATAAACACATGAAAGGTGTTTGACTTCCTTTATAATAAGAACAATGCAAATTAAAAGTACACAGAGAGATCGTTTCTCACCTATCAGATTGGCGAAAATCCAAAAGTCTGGTAACGCACCGTGCTGGCAAGGCTGCAGCACTCTTCCACCTTGGCGGTGGAGACGGAAATTGGCACGATCATATGTAGGGCAATTTGACCATAGCCATCGAAGTGACAAAGGCATATGCCCTTTGATGTAAGAGTCCCAACTTCTGAAAATGTATCCCTCAAATGTATTCTTGCTCAAGTTCAAAATGACATATGCCAGGGTCATGTTTAGAATAGAGGCTTGCTGTCTACCTCCCCCATTATCAGGGAAGCTCTCAGAGGGCAGGAACCTCGTTGGTCCTGCCCTCTTCTGGGTCCCCAGCTCCTAGAACAGTCCTTTGAACATGGCACTTGTCACAAAGACAGTGCTCACTCAATATCTCTACAGTCATCTATGTTTCCCAGACTTCCTTGCAATTACGTTGGAACTACGTGGCTCATTTCTGCCCAATGGGATGTGCAAAAGTGATGGAAGCTACTTCCAGGCCTACCCCTTAAGAAATCCCATGCAACCTTCTAGCTCTCTCTTTGCCTGCTGTGTCCATCTCTAAGACCACCTTTTCCAGATGGAGAAGGGTGCTCAATTTGTATTGTAATGCAAAAGCAAGAAATAAAGCTTTGCTGTACTAAGTTGCTGCAATGTTGGAGTTTGTTATTGCAGCATAGCCTATTCTGTCCTGACAACAGTACTGTGTAGTAGGTGCTTGATGAATCCTTTTTGAACAAATATATCCCACAGTGAGCATTCCTGTGCTCTGGATGAATGAGAGTAGTCATAGGCTAAATTTTCAGCCATCATGTTGCTGGGTCAAAGAATACATATCGAATATTTTAGTAGATAGCACATACTGTCCTCCGGGAAGTTTGCATCAGTTTGTACTCCCACCAACAGGCATAATGATAACTAACACTTATAGATCTTGCTCTGTTCCAGGCACTACACTTGGTGCTTTGTACATGCAAAATAAATTCGCACAGTACCTATGTGGTAGGTGCTACTATTGTTCCCGCTCTTACTGATGAGGAAATGGCAGGACTAGGAAGACAAATAACTTACCCAAGGTCACACAGCTAGTAAAACGGGGAGTGTTTGTAAAATGACAAATTCCCAATATCCTACTTCTTGAAATGAACTGGCTAAGGTCCAGGAATCTATTTTAGAAAGACTCCCCCTATGCTGCGGACAGCCAGCCAGCTTTGGGAATTGGGGACCTCAGGGACTTAAGTTAAAGGTGCCACAGAGTGGTTTTTGTTAAAGCGGTCAAGACATAGAGGCCCCCTGGGCGGGTATCTTCCTTTCGATGGTCTTAAGTATTTGTCGAACAGGAATAAACTGATATAAGTGAATCAAATCTGTATACTTCTTTCTATTAAAAAGAAGAAGAGGATTTATTTACCTAAATATTTTATAGAATTTTTCAAGCCAGACCAACTTTTTTAGAGGTGTAATATAATTTCATCTGTGGGGGCCAGAGACATAAAATAAGAGACTGAAATATAATAAAATTTGTCTTTCCCACAGAAGCCTGAGCTGGAGTGGTGGCTCTGTCAGGGGCTTAGACCTCTCACTTGTTATCCCAGCCTTACCTGTGCGCTGTCCCCATCCCAAGGTCCAAATGGCTGACCGCCATGTTTGCGGTCCCAGGTTCTGCTCACATCTCATTGGACATACCTCAGTCACATGGCTGCTCCTTGCTGCAAGGGAGACTGGGAAATGTAGTCTTTATTCAGACCAGCCGTGGGTTTCCATGGAGCGCCTATCACTACAGAAGGGGAAAACTGACTTGGGGGACGACTGTCAGACTCTACCACTGGAGGCATTATTAAATAGCTTAGAACTTCGATTCTGCAACAAAATAGATTACTCATTCCCAGTATCAGCGCCATGCCATATGGTTTCAGAATTTTAGCTGACCATGACTGCCAATTTGTGGAGGCCCACTTGGCTGGTCTGGGGCTTTGTGGTATGCTTGCTGGTTGTGTAATGCGATAAGCACATGTGGGTCCCTCAGGCTAATCAACAATGATAGATTAGAGCCAACAATGTTTATTTTTAAATTTCTTCTCTAGAGTGTTGTCATCAGTGTCAGAAGAGAGGTTAATTAATATTTTGCTGGTTATGTAAGATGTTACATGTAGAAATCTGAGATTTCTTTTAGCTCTAGACTTCTACTTCTTTCAGCTGCGTTTTAACACCACGGATATATTGGTGTCCGGAGACTGCCCAAATCACCTGCTCCTTATTCTGGCTCTACCTGCGGTGTAAATAGAGTCTCCGCCCATCCCCACCTGAATAAAACTTGATGCCAAATAAGGAAAGAAGGCAAGTGAACTCTCCTGATTCATAGGACCCACACCAAGTCCTAAGCACTCAGCTGGGTGTATAACTCCCCTTTTTGTGGTGGGTGACTACTGTTTTTATCTACCCCACACCTGTTTCCTCTGTCTCTGATAACAGCATCACAGTTTTTGTAGAGAACTCCTGGCTCACTGCCATCTGGCTTAGATGGGGCTGAGCCCACTTCTGCATTTAAATGTGGGCATCTGACCCAGGCCCAGACAATCAGTGAATTCCATTCCAAGGACTCAATTCTGTTCTTTTTTCAGAACTATTGGGAAAGAGAAGTTTTTTCAGCTGGATTTGAAGCTAGAGCAACATGGGCTAGAGCTGCTGTTGTCTACCTTTGCCATCATTTATTTATTCCTTCATTCTTTCAGCAGATACTTACTGAGCACCTACTATGTGTTAGGCAGTATTCTAGACACTAGGGCTACAGCAGTGAAAAAAAATAGACAAAATCCTTACCTTCAAGGAGCTAACATTCTAATGAGGGGAGGGATATATACAAAAAGAGAAATGTGTAATATGGGCAGGGGGTAATAGGTGATATGGAGCAAAAATCAAATCAAAACAAAACGGAATAACAACAAAAACTAACCAGACTAAGAGGGGCGGCAGGATGCAGGAATATGGGGGTTGCTATTTTATATAGGACGGGCTGGGAAGAACTCTTAGAAGAAGTAGTATTTAAGCAGAGAGCTGAGGAATTGAGGGAATTACCATGTTCCTATCTCAGGGCACAGCATTCCGGTTGGAAAGAATAGCACATGCAAAGGCCCTGAGGCAAAAGCACACGCAACTTGTTTGAAGAATAACAAGTCAGAGTGGTCAGAGCAGAGAGAGCAAGGAGGAGAGAAGAAAGAGATGAGACTGGGAAGCTGGGCAGGGGACAGGTTGATAGGCTTGGTAGGTCATGATGAAGAGTGTGGTCTTGACCCTGAGGGCATAAGGGAGCCATCAAAGAGGTTAGAGCAGGGGAGGAAACTGATCAGATTTGTACTTTAAGATCTTCCCATGAATCCCCACTGTACTTGGTCTAGACTTCCGGAGACTCTGTTTTAGGACCACTCCGGGGGAGGCCAGAAGGAAATTCAGTGTTTGAGGGAGTCATGACAACCATAGCCAGGTGCCTTAAGGGTGCTGTGTCTGCACCATTTGATGATGCGGCCCTGCAGAGGATTTCCACGGGCTACCTCATTTAATGCTCACCTCTGCTCTGCCAGGTAGGCAGCATTACCTCATTTTACAGCTGAGAAAACCGAGATTCGTGAGGTTCAGAGCCTGGCTCAAGCCCACAGCTGGAGGGGATGAACAGAGGGCCGTAAATCTGCGGCCTGAGTGTGCAGTTTCAGGCGTGGCCACTTGGTGTCACTCTCTCCAAACTGTCGGAAGGACCCGCGGAACCGCGCGGTGTGCGCGGGACCCGGTGCCCAGCCAGTAGCGAGCGGATCCCGGGCGGGCATCCTGTCCTCCGTCCGCCTGTCACCCGTGGGTAACAGAATTCCTGCCTGTTCCCTGTTTGAACTGGGTCCCTCTCTGCGTACAGCCTAAGCGCGTCGCCGGCACTATCTCACCTGAGCCTGCCAGCAGCCTTACTGTAGCCGGGGAAACTGAGGCCGAGAGAGTTGCAGTGACTTGTACAGCTACTGAGTGGCAGTCTGAATTCCAACCCAGAACTGTGTTAGAAGCTTGGAGTTCGGATGCCCAGCAAGTGCATGGCGGGACGGTTTGTATTAATTCTCACTTTTTCATAGAATGTATCTCCAACCACCTTACCCCAGACTCCAATGTTATTAACAACGAAAATAATCTGTTTAGGAAAGTGTATGTGTTTTTTGTCTTTTTTGATGTAGAAGTAAGTTTTCTTCTGATCAGCAACAAAACACTGAGGTTTTTACTTAAACTTTTTTTTATAAAAATTACCTACATATACCTTGATGATTATTTTTAAAAATTAGAAAATAGAATTAGGTAAAAAGAGCAAAATAAAAGTCACCCTTAATTCACATCGGCCACGCAGAGACAAGTGCTGCTGACGCTTGGGCATTTTTTACTCTCTCATCTATGAATGCATTAAAAACTTTTTAAAAAATTAATAAGGAAACATATTCACATGAAAAACTTCAGAAGGTACCAAAAGATTTGCAGTGGCTATTCTCCCTCTAATCCTTAACCCCCTGACCCAGCTCCAAAACTCCCAGCTTCTCGCCCAAGAAGCCATTCTGGTTATCGTTTCTTGGGGATTGTTACAGAGATATCCAGAATGCAGATAAGCAAACACGTACATGGATTCCTGTGCTTGTTTCTCTAAATAGAAGCACACTACACACCCTGTTCTGCGCTGTTGTTTTTTTTTAACTTAACAATGTACCTTGGCGATCTTTCCAGATCCGCACTGGGAGAGCATTCTTCGCATATTCCATTGCCTGAATATAATAATTTATCTAACGAGTTTTCTGGTGACAGTCATGGAGGTGTTTCCTGTCTTTTGCTGTGACAAACAGTGCTGCAATTAGTATCCCTTTCGCAGAAGTCTTTCCGTGTGTGCTCATCTATTTCTATGGGATAAATTCTTAGCAACTGAATTGCCCAGTCACAGGGCAGGGGCATTTTAAATTGACGCCGATTGTCTAAATGCCTTCTAAGGTTGTATTTACCAATCGTCACTCGAACCGGCAACCTACGTGAACTCTGGTTTCTCCACACTCTAGCCAAGGCCAAGTATTATCAGACTTCTTGATCTTGGCCTTGCCCATAGGGGGAAAAGGTGTTCCCCACGGTTCTAATCTGCATATTCTTTCTTTTTATGTTGGATTGGGAATTTAAAAATAAGTTCAAAGGCTATGTGCATTTCTTTTCTGGTGGCAAAGCATTCATGTCCTTTGTCTAGTTTTCTATTGGATAATTGTCTTTTTTTGTTGGTCTGCAAGAGCTCTTTCTATACTAAGAAAATGAGGTCTTTGTTTTTCATATATGTTATAAATGTACATATTTTAAAGATACAACTATAGCAAACAAAAATGGAATCCCGTTGTACACAATGTGTCTAAGGCCTGTGGTCATTTGACAATATACTGTGGATTCCTTTCCATGTCTGTAAGCGTGTCTTTGCAACAAAATTATTTGTTGATATTTATTGAGAAATCACTCTGGGTACATTGAAAGTTCATCAAAGGCAAATGGCTATGAATTCGTGTGAATACAGCAAAATCAAGTGTCAGAGAGGAGGATTATGAAGCATCTACTATGTCCCATCTATTTATGCGATTTACTTTAATTTTCCCAACAGCACTGTGAAGCAAAATCATCCCCATTTTACAGATGAGGAAACTGAGGCCCAGAGGGGTCATGGGATTTGTCCGAGGCCTCCCAGCTGGTCATTGGAAGATCTGGGATTCAAATCCAAGTCAGTTTGTCTTCTAAACCTTGGTAATAGCTGCCTTCCATTACCTTAAATTCTCATATTCCCAGCCGGTCTGGATTGAGAACGGCCCTGAGGAAAGTCCCCATCCTCCCCGGACAACCCACCGTCTAAGGCTGGGAAGTGTCATGGAGTTCAGAGGCGAGGCCACCAGGAGGCGCCAGGGGCACATTCCTCGCCTGGTGTGTGGGGCTGGGAACAGGCTGGGTCCAGCCACACTGGGATGCGGCAGTATTTGAGGACTGATGATCCCGAGGCTGCAGTGGCTCAGGACCAGAACAGATGTCCTCTGCCACACCCAGGACAGCCTCTTCTGCCTCAGCCTCTCTGGAGGGAATCACCTCTGGCAGCCTTCAGGGACTCCTAAGTATCTGGCACAACCCAGCCTCTCCGGGGACTTGGACTCCCGTAGGTCTGGCTTTCTCAGCCTCAGCACTGTTGACGTTGGGCAGAATAATCCTTTGCTGTGGGGGTCTGCCCTGTGCACTGTAGGGTGTTTAGCAGTGTCCCTGGCCTCTGCCCATTAGATGCTGGTAGCCCCTCCTGCCCCAAGTTGTAACCCAAGATGTCTCTAGACATTGCCAAATGTCCCCTGGGGGACACGATTGCTCTTGGTCGAGAACTGCAGCTGAGGACCTCAAGGGCTGGGCACGTCATGTAAACGGAAGCCAGCCCTGTGTAAGACAATATCATCTCACACCTAGAGAGCCTCACGAGTAGAAAATTACTAACACCATCTCTGCTTTACGCATGAGGACGTGGAGGCCCAGAGAGGTTCAGCCTTGCACAGTGCCACACCGCCAGTACCTAGCAGGTCTGGGACTTGAACCTGGGCTAGCAGACTCTAGCATCTGTGCCCTTACCCACTGAGCTCTACTGGCCCTCAGGAAAATTTGCATTGCTCGGGCATCAGATCCACAGGAACATTCTCCACTTTTATAAAGAAATACTTCTCTCCCAGTTTTCTCTTTATCTGTTTTCATTTTCCCACTTTTGACAAAAGGCAATTATGAAAGATTTTTTTCATTTTCCTTATAATTGTACTATGAGTAAAACACCAGCACAAAGTGCCATAATAAATGACAGCTGGCACCCAACCTCAACATCAGGGAGGCATTGTGGAGTGGTGGGGACTGTGGTGTCCCCAAGGGGACATGGGGAGTGGTAGGGACTATGGTGTCCCTCAGGGGATTTGTGGAGTGGTGGGGACTGTGATGTCCCAGAGGGGACATGGGGAGTGGTGGGGACTGTGATGTCCCAGAGGGGACATGGGGAGTGGTGGGGACTGTGATGTCCCAGAGGGGACATGGGGAGTGGTGGGGACTGTGGTGTCCCCAAGAGGACATGGGGAGTGGTAGGGACTATGGTGTCCCTCAGGGGATTTGTGGAGTGGTGGGGACTGTGATGTCCCAGAGGGGACATGGGGAGTGGTGGGGACTATGGTGTCCCAGAGGGCTCAGCCCTGTCAGTTCTGACACAGTTTCCTGGTATGTGCTCTATCTCAATTTTACAGGAGAAGCCAGAAATTAAAAATCTGGATTTTTAATCTGAACTATCCTAATTTTTAAATAATGACAATTAGTTTAAACATTTAAAACCCTGGAAGACCAAACAAAACATGTCTGGAGCCTAATTTAGCCTGAGAACTGCCAGTTTGCAGCCTTTCCAAAGGGCACATTCAATGTCCAGGAACAAACCCTTTCACGCTCTTAGTTGCCCTGTGCCTTTCATCATCAGTTAGTTAGTTAGTTCTTTTATGTATTCGGTCACCCACTCATCCACACATGCATTCCACCTACCCACGCATCCATTAATGCATCCATCCATCTATCCATCCATCCGTCCATCCATCCATCCGTCCATCTAGCCATCTATCCATCCATCCATCCCTCTATTCTTCCATCCATCCATCCATCCATTAGTTCATTTACTCAGCCGTCATCATTAGGCCCTCATTGTGTCCTAGACCCTGTGCCAGGCCCTGGGGACATAGTGAAGACTGTGACCCAATCCCTGCCCTCTAGAAACTCACCATCTAGTTTAGCGAAAAATGAGAATACAACAAACCACAGACAAGGATGAAAGCAAATGATGTTAAATTCACACTCTGCCATCCATCAACTGGGCAACTTTGGGCAAATTATTAAACTGTTTGAGCCTCAGTTTCCCCGCCGTGAGATGTGGCTAACAGCGGCAACTCCCTGCGTGCTCACAGACATGTTTCAGGATTAGATGACGTGCGGATGTGGGGCTCGGGGCAGGGCCCTTTCTCCGCGGACGCTGTGGTGCGACGCGGGCTGTGCCGCAGGGAAACACGGGCTGTGGCGTTAGGCAGGGCCACGAGCTCAGTCTAGGGGTCTGGGAGGCTTTCTGGGGGTGGCAGCATCCGAAACGTCCCACCGCACCTCGAGTTGGCAGAGGGGTTGCTTTGTCATCACTCGGCACAGCTTCCCCCTGGTCAGGCTGACGCCCTCCCCTGCCTGGCGCAGGCTGCTTTTCCCACTCTTGCCTCACTGCTAAAGGGCAGCTCTTTGACCGCCCCGCCCCCCCAGCCCAGCCCCCACCCCCTGCCCCAGCTTGCGGGAACACTCTATGGAACAGAAAGGGCTCGCGGGCCCCTTCTCTAAATTTGTTGTTATTTTTTCCCATTTAAATTGAGACCATGCTTATTAAAGAAGATTAGGAAAAAAACACATCAAACAAGTAAAGAAGAAAAATTATTTTCTGTCCCATCCCTCTAATGCAACCACACTAAACAATCTGTTCTTTTTTTTTTTTTCCTTTCCCCTAAGCCAGGGTATTGGGCTGAGTGTGTGTTTGCATAGTTGTAAATCATGCCGCTCAACCACTTAATGTTGTGTTTTCAAAAACTTTTCCATTGCAGACAGTTCCTGACTTACGATGGCTCATCTTGGATTTTCCACTTTACGATGGTTTGAAAGCAATAGGTATTTGGTAGAAACTGTACTTCAAATTTTGAATTTGGATCTTTTTTTTCAGCGTATGATATGTGGCATTCAATACTTTATTATAAACGGGCTTTGCGTTAGATGATTTTGCCCAACTGAGGGCTCATGTAGGTGTTCTGAGCATGTGGAAGGCAGGCTAGGCTATGATGTCAGTAGGTCAGGTGCATTAAATGCTCTTTTGACTTACGATAATTCCAACTTACGGTGGGTTTATCAGGACGTAGCCCCACTGCAGGTCGGGGAGCATCTGTATGTCCTAAGCATATCCCACCACTGCTTGTTTTCATGAACATGTTTGAAGGGCTGCATTTGTTTATCCTACTATGGTCTGTGGAGAGAGAGGTTGTAAGGATCCCGCCAGCGTTTACTGAGTGCAAACTCAGTGCCAGATGCCGTTCTAAGCACTTGTATTAAATCACTTTTTCCTCACAACCACCCTGAGGCAGGTGCCATCACTGTGCCCGTTTTCCAGAGGAGAAGACCGAGGCCCCGGGTCATGCAGCTAAGAGGCGGAGCCAGCATTTGAATGCAGCTGGGTCAGCCATAGAACCTGCGCTCTGGCCATGCTGGGCTACTTTGGGTCACCCAAAAACAAGTGACCCCAATTCAGAGTATTGAAACTGGGCCAGGGAATGTACAGGAGCATGTGATTGTCCCAAAGAAGCCCTGGGCCCATCCAGGGGTATGAGGGAAGGCTTCCTGGAGGAGGAGGTGACGTCTCAGCTAAGAATTGCAGGTCTACTGGGCAGTGGGAGGTGAGGCGCTGCCTGCAGAGGGAGCAGCAGGGGGAGGCCCCGAGGAAGGAGCGGCGAGGAGTGTTGCCAGCTGGCACCGCAGACCCTGCTGGAAGAGGTGGGCAGGGAGGAAGGGTGCAGGGGCCATGGGTCCTGGGAGCCTTGAGAAGCCCTGGGAAGCCCCAGAGAGTTTTTGGTTTTGTTTTGAAACACAGTCTCGCTGTGTTGCCCAGGCTGGCCTTGAACTCCTGGGCTCAACGATCCTCCTGCCTCGGCCTCCTGAGTGGCTGGGTTAGGCAGCCCCAGAGGGGTTTTCAGTTCGGATGTGGCCCACCCTAAGCTGGGAAGTGCCCCTGCTCTGGCCCCAGTGCCTTGGGCAGTTCTGCCTGCCTGTTTCCTCTCTGCCCTCCTAGGCTGAAGAAAGTTGTAGAGGGTGGAATCCGGACTGATTTGTTCACCTCTGTGGCCTAGACCAGCACCAGGCAGGTAAGGTCCCAGGAATGTGATAGCTGCAGACACCACGTGGTGATCCTGTGCTGAGATCATGCCAATGTTGTCTGTCACAGCCATGGCGACAGGGCCCCTCCTGGGGCCACTCAGCTCCTCGGGGTGCGAGGCCTCTTTGGGATGTTCCGTGTCTCTAGGTTTGCCGGGACTTTGCTCTAACTTGCCCGTGGCGTCTTGTTTGGTTTAGGAGAGGCGCAGTAAATAAGCGCGCCCATGCTCAGTGCTCCTGGTGCTGTCCTCGAATTCAGAGCAGTTGGTGAGGACCAGGTCTGCGCGGGGCCACCTTGCCACCTCCTGCCCCTTCCCTAACCGTCTGGGGCCCACGCTGAATCCAGCCTCCTCCGGCCCCCTGCTGGCTCTGGAGGCAGGGAGAGACTTGGGGAGTGTGGCCCCTCCCCTGCTTGGCTGAGGGCCTCCAGGGTCACTGTTTACCCTGCACCCCTCAGCCGAGCCTGTATCTTATCAGCTCAAACACTTCAGAGTTCAGGCCAAGAAGCCAAAGTCAATTTTGAAAAAGTCTCTAAAAGGCCCAAACACAAACACCAGCGAGGGTGGGGTGGGATGAGGGGTTGGGGACAAGTAAGCTCCTGTGTTCCCTTCTGTGATGTTCCTGGGCCCAAAGGCGTGCACAAGGACCGTGACCACAGCACCAGACCGGAGTCGCCCTACATGAACATGACGGCGGGTGGATAAACCAACAAGAGTTCCACCATCTTTAAAAAGAATGAGGCCACTTAGTCCTGTGTTCTTTATGTACGATGTGTACAGTTTTCTGTGCAATTAAAACACACACACATGTGTGATATGGAAAAATCTCCAAGATAGACTGTAAAGCAGAAAAAAGAAAAAGCAAAGCTATAAAGCAGTGTGTATAATCAGATCCTTTTTGTGTAAACAGGGACCATGAATATATATATCCCCACAAGCCTGTTTGTGCATAGAAAATTTCTGGAAGCATTTATCAGGTTGCTGGAGACACTAGCTGCCTTGGGGCAAGAGTCAGACAGGGACAGACCCCTCATTATAAACTCTTGGTACCTTTTGAACTTCTTAAAACCATGTCAATGAAATAGTATAGAAATAAATAAACTAACCAGAATACTAGTGATTTTGTTCCAGGCCAATGGCCAATAACACAAAAGGGGGTGGGGGTGTTGCAAAAGGTGTAGTGACTTTCGGTGCAGATCAGATTATCAAAGATGTAGCTGAAGGGGAAACCTGGGCCTACCTGGAGTCCTCGCAGTGGAGTTAACCACATTCAAACAGAGCCTTCAAAGTTCCCGCATGTTTTATAAACCTGGCTGCTTAAAACACACTTTCGAAAACATCATCTTATTGAACCTCCTAAGGATTCCATGAAGTAGAATTGGATCACTGTATAGATTGACTGATTCATTAATTCGACAAATATACACTGTTTTAGGTGACGGAGATGTAGCAATAAACAAGGCAATTAAGATCCCTGATCTCATAGAGTCTATGGGTCTAGAGGGAGTGCCAAAAAAATAAAAAGTAAACAACAACCACGACAATGCAAAAAAACAAATATGACAATTCCACAAAGTGAGAGATGCTGGGAAGAACCTGAGACCAGGCAACGTAATCGATGATGGCTGGTGTGGAGAGTGGTCAGCAAGGGGGCTCTCTGAGGAGGTCACATTTAAACCGAGACATGAATGAGGAACAGGCACCAACCACAGGAAAATCAGGGACAGGATAGTTCTTGGCAGCAGGCGTGGCCGGTGCAAAGGCCCTGAGGCTACACTAAGCTCTGCTGTGGGAGGAATGGAATGGTGGCCAGTGTGGCTGGAGCTTCGAGAGAAAGCCATACCTTTTGCACCCCACCCCACCCCCACACCTTAGAAAGGGATGAGAGGGCCAGGTGGAGAGGTGGGCAGGGCTGATCCTGTGTCTTGTGGGCTTGGTAAGGAGCCCAGATGAGAAAACTGAGGCTCAGAGAGGTTCAGTAACTTGCCCACAGTCACATATTTGATAGTGGCTGAGACTGAATTCAGACCTAGGTTCTCAACCTCATCATATCCAGGCCTCTAAACATTCACATATATCCATATGGGGCAAAAATTAAACATGTATTTCCATATAACACAGCAAATACTCTGAAAACTTTGTGCATGTGTTTTAATTGCACAGAAAAGTGCATGCATCATATGTAAAGAGCTCAGTGGATTCTCGCCAAGTGGGCAAATTCGTGGCACCCAGATGCACATGGAACGCCCCAGAACCACCCCCCTTCCTGTCCCTCCCAGCGGATCCCCCCAAGGTTAACTGCTATCCTGAATTCCAACCTCATAGACTACTTTTGCTGTCTTTGGACTTACAGGAATGGAATCGCACAGTGTGGCTCCTCCCTGGCTGGCTTCTCTCACTCAGCATCGTGACTGGAGGGTCCTGGTGCTTCAGTGGCCTTGCGCTGACACCGAGAGAGCACGTGGCCTCCGAGAGCGCTTCGTTCCTGCAGAGCTGGCAGGAGAAAGCAGCTCACGCAGAAGCAGTTCAAAGTTCGTTGTTATGCTAAAAAGTCAGGTACAAAACAATACTCATAAGGCAATTCCATTTTTGTTGGGGGAAAAAGGTCTCTTTTTATGTAGAGTCAAAAATGATCTTGAAACACGCGTTCGATTTTCTCTCAACGGTGGTGCATTATGAACTCTCAGGAAATCGAACAGCCACCGGACGGGGCGGTTGTCTTGTCTGGAGACAGACAAAATGTAGGGTCTGCCGGCTGCACTGGCCTGCACCGTTTAGATCGTCTTTCTCCCCCTCGCCCTGTTTGGCCCATGGTGCATGGTGAGATCGTGTGAGTTAATAAGAGTTTCCTGGAGGTTCTCCCTGCAGTGCGATGGCAGGTGGATTTTGTGTTTACCTATTTATGCTAACTTTTCTGCAAAGAATAAGAACATGAATTCTTGTGTATTAAACAACTGCAGCAGCAGCAACAAACTGACCAACCGAAGGGGCGCTGGCTTTCTGGTGGTTAAAGGGGTAGCCCTGAGGCCAGACAGATTGGGGTTCGAATCCTGCCTTTGCCCCTTGCCAGCTGTGTTTTGGTTACTTTTGCTGCGTAACAAACACCACCCAAACACGGCGGCATGGAACAGCCATTCTGTTCGCTTGGATTGGTCGTGCACGGGTCCTGCGGGTCAGGAATACACACGGGGCACAGCAAGAGGGCTTGTCTCTGCACCACGATGTCCAGGGCCTCAGCTGGGACAGCATGAAGGCTGGGTGACCCGGTGGCTCGGGGGGCTGGCATGTGTTGGTGGGTCTTTACTTGTCTGTCTGGCAGCTCGTTCCTCAGCTGGGCTGTCAGGAGGGCACCCTACGTGTGACTTCTCCGTGTGGCCGGTTCACTTGGGCTAGTCTGGGTTTCCTGACAACATGGTGGGGATGGGGAGTGACTGCTAATGGGTGTGAGGTTTGTTTTGAGGGCTGTGACAATGTTCTAAAATTAGATAGTGGCGATGGTTGCACAACCGTGCAAATGTACCAAACTCACTGGATTGTACACTCTAAAAGGGCGAATTGTATGGTATGTAAATTATGTCTTGAGAAAGCTGTTAATTTTATAAGAGAAGAAAAAGACGACGAGGATGGGAGACACTGCTGCGAGCGGCTTGAGAAAACAGTCTGCCACACTGTGTCGACAGGGAGGCCTCAGTTTTCCCTTCTGTCAAATGGGGCTGTTTAATAATCAGACAAACTCACAGGGTCTTTAGGGGGTTGACGGAGGTGATGTCCATGAACGCTGAGCCCAGTAGCTGGCACGCGGTGAGCGCTCAGGAAATGTTACCATTGTTAGAAGAGTGGGTTCTGGAGCCAAACTACCGATTTGAATCCTGGCCTCCCGGTGGTTAATTCCATAACCACTTTGGATCTCAGTTTCATTATCTGTAAAATGGAGTTAACGACAGTAACCACCTCATAAGTTGTTGTGACAATTAAATGAGTTAATAGTGAGAAAGCCTTGGCATCTGTACCTATACATTAATGCAATATAGTATGGTATGCAGTAGGTACTAGGTAGCTGCTGGCTGTTCTTACTTCTGGCATTTTCTCTGGCTTTCTGTTGCCGGTTAGGAGGGCTGGAGCCATTGAAAGGTTCATATATTAATAATAGTAATGAAAACAACAACGACGCAAACAGCTGCCCTTATCCGCTGTTACGGAGGAAGGGCAGGCATCAACCAGAGGCGACAGTGTCCCCAAGGGAGCAGAGGGTCCCAGGGCTGCAGGGAAGGGGCTGCAGGCTGTGGCAGCGAGGCGGTGAAGGGGGGCCGGGGCCGGACCGCCAAGGAACTGACAGCCCCGGCTGCGCCCTGGGATTCTTGGATTCCCTTCCACTTTCTTACTGAGAATCCTGAGAAAACAGGCTTGTCCCACTGGAGGGCAAATGTGCTTCTCTCTTCCTTCTTGGCTCTGGGGGGGAGACTTTCTTCCAGCTCTCCTCTTGTTCCCTCCCCAGGTTCACAGCAGCAGCAGACACCTGACACTCGGGACAGCTTGGGAGGGCCCGTCTGTGGCTTCCCTCTGAGGGTTTTGTCGTTACACCCGGTTTACAGAACACGACGTTGTGGGGGGCGGGGAGAAGCCATTTGCACAAGGTCACGCAGTAATGAGCGGCAGGACCCACATCGGTCTCTGTCTTTCATTCTTTCTATACATCTTACTGAGGACCAGCTCTAATCCCGGCATAGTCTGGACTCTGGGGATATAGCAGTGAACAGGAGAGACGTCACTGTGTACCCCCTGAAGCTGGCGCTCTAAGGAAGGAGACGGACAATCAAACAACAACAAACAATGTCTACTGTATACGTAGGTCAGGAGGGGCGCTACGTAGACCCACCCCACAGAGCGGGGACAAGAGCACTGGGAATGCAGGCTAGTGCGGCAGTGTGGTTAGACTCCAGAAAGCGAGGGGGGAAGGCACAGGAATATCTGGGGGCAGGGAGTGCAGAGCAGCGGGAACAGCAAGTGCAAAGTCCCTGAGGCTGAATCGAGCAAGGACAATGTGGCTGGAGCGGAGTGAGAGAGGGGGGTTTCTCCTAAGTGCCAAAAAGAGCCAGGAAACACGGTACATTCAGACTCCAACCCTTGCCCAGCCACCACCACCCTGCACTTGGACTATGACAGGTCCTCACTGGTCTCCCAGCTTCCACCCTTGTCCCCCACCCCACCCCTACATACATGCAGTCCTTCTCTACATGCAGCTAGAGGGAGTCTATCAAAACCTAAGTCCAACCATGTCCCTCCTCTGCTTAGAATACTCCATGGCTCCCACCTTACTTAGAATAAAAGCCAAAGATCCTATGAGGCCCTAGATTGGTTCCTTGTCACCTCTCTGACCTCATTTCCCCTTTTCTCTCCCTCACTTACTTTTCTTCAGCTGAACCAGCCTCTTGGCTGCTCTGCAGACACACAAGGAACAGTCCTGCCTCAGGGCCTTTGCACTTGCTGTTCTCGTTGGCTGGAACGTTCTTCCTGCAGATATTGTCAAGACTTGTTTCCTTACTTGCTTAGGGTCTTTGCTCAAATGTCACCTTCCCTGTAAGGCTTTCTCGACCACACCTAGCATGTTCTCTCCACCTGTGCTGCGTGGTTTTTCTCCCTAGAACCTGCCACCATCTGGCATTTATGTATTTATCTTCTGTTGTCCAGCGTCTCCCCAGCTGGAACATAAGTTCCATGAAGTGAGGAATTTTTGTCTGTTTTGTTCGCAGCCATACCCCTGGCACATAGTGGGTGCTCAATAAATATTGGTTGGGTGAATGAAGTACAAATGAAAAAAGTGAATGAGGCAGTCCTGATGGATAGTGACGGAGTGGTGGGGACTATGGCAAACTGGGAGACTTTGCCCCATCTGAAAGGAGCAACGACCATGTGGCTGCAGCCTAAAGTTTCCACGTGGGAATGCGGGCCCAGGATGGCCAGAGCTCCACGTGTTTCAAGGGAAGCCAGAAACTTATATATTTATATTAAATGTCTTGATTTTAGAACCACTGCTGATCAAAAATCTACACCCGCTGCTTACTTAGGTAGGAGACTGCTGTTTGAGACCTCTAACCTGGGTCACAATGCTTCCAGATGGGTTTCACAGAATCCCAGATTTCTGGGAAATCTGACTGGAGTTCCAAGAGGAGGCGTTTCACAAGCGGACCCGGCCTTGAGGTGTTTCTGTGAAATGGATGGCGTCTTCATGTTGAGGTTCTTGGGACGATTTGATTTCCGGATGAACTGTTTTCTCTTCTCCTAACTCGAAATTCCACCCTCATATTCCTGCTGGGCCTGGGCATGTTTCCTCCACTCTGGAGCAAAAATCAAAGGTAAACATTGGCAGAACATTGACTTTATCGTGACCCAGATAAGGAACAGCATACGAGAGAAGTAGCGGGATTTATTGCTCCTCCCACGACTTCCCCCGAGCCCCGCCCCCTCAGTATTTGCTTATTCATTTCACTGCATGTGAATTCTTGGTGTTAGCTTTGTGCCCGACAGGGCTGCCACTCAGGGCGTCCCCTGCACAATTCCAACGGTTCCGGTCCCCAAATGGCCCTAAGAATGGTGCCCCCTGGAGTTGTGCTGTGATTGTCTATACAGTCATATGTTGCTTGTCGACGGGGATATGTTCTGAGAAATGGGTTGGTAGGCACTGTTGTCATTGTGCGAACCTCATAGAGTGTGCTTAAACCTGGACGGCATAGCCGACCACACACCTAGGCTGCCCGGGGTAGCCTGCTGCTCCCAAGCTACAAACCTGTACAGCAAGTGATGTCCTGAATACTATAGGCAACTGTAACCCGAATTGTAGCACAATTTATACAAATAAATACTTGTGTATCTAAACATATCTAAACATGGAAAAGATAAAATAAAAGTAAAAATACAGTATTATAATCTTACAGAACCACTGCCGTATATGGGGTCTATTGTTGACCAAAACATTGTTGTTCGGCACGTGACTGCCCGTGTTTATTTAGAGCATCCCATTTTTATTGACTGTGGCATAGGAATCCTTTTTGCTTTGGCAAATGTTCTCTGCTTTGCAAAAGTAACACAAGCACATGGAGAAAAACTCCAACCGTGTGAAAGGGCACATGGTGAAAACGATTTCTTCCTTCTTCCTTCAGCTGACGTTTCCCAGTTCCCCTGTTCAGAAGCGCTTCTTGTTGCCAGTTTCTAGTGTGTCCTTTCTTAGAGATACAAACAAATCTCTCTCTCTCTCTCTCTCTCTCTGTCTCTCCTCCACACACGCCCTTGATCTCTTTCACTCTCTCTATATGCGTAGAGTAATTCCTCACTATCAGCAGAGGATGGATTCCAGGACCCCCACCGATACCCAAATCCACAAATGCTTGAGTGCCTGATATAAAATGGCGTAGTATTTGCATGTAACCTACACAATCCTCCTGTATAATTTGAATAATTTCTAGCTTACTTATAATACCTAATCCAGTGTAAATGCTATGTAAATACTATGTGAATGCTATGTAAATAGTTGTTAGTTATACTGTATTGTTTAGGGAATCATGACCATAAGAAAAGTCTGTACATGTTCAGCACAGACATAATTTTTTATATTTGAATGTTTTCGATCCGCAGTTGGTTGAATCCACGGGTGTAGAACCCACGTGTGCGTACACACACACACACACACACACACACACACACACACACAGTATGTCTCTATATATTTCCAATGTTTCTCTACAATTGCATTTTGCATCAGTGGTTTATAGGTGAAACGGCAAACGACAGTCCTCAGGCCGAATCTATCCCCCATCCTGTTTTCGTGTAGCCTGCAAGCTAAGAATGGGTTTTACATTTCTAAATGATTTTTAAAAAACTGAAAGAATAATGCTTTATGACACATGCGAATTACATGAAATTAAAGTCTCAGCGTGCATAAATAAAGCGTTACTGAGACGCAGCCTAGTCCATTTGTCGGCAGGCTGTCTGTGGCTGTTTTCATGCTGCGATGGCAAAGTTGAGTGGTTCCAACGCGGACTGTGGCCTCACAGCCCCACGAACTCAGCATGTGGCCCTTCACAGCAAGTGCACTGCCCCGAGGTCCACGCCGCACCTACCGTTCTGTGCTTGCTTTTCTCACATAATGGCAGATCCTGGAGGTCGTTTGGTATCGGCACACAGTGATCTACCTCTGTGGTCCCCCACTTCTGGCCCACAGAGCAGGCTCCGCCTCCTCCCTCGCCCCCATCCGAGGAAAAGTTGTCTTCTATGAAACTTGGGAACCGGGCCGCACAGCAGGAGGTGAGCAGCAGGGATGGGAGCTTCATCTGTATTTACAGCCGCTCCCCGTGGCTCGCATCACCGCCTGAGCTCCACCCAAACTGTCTTCCATGCAGCCGGTCCCTGGTGTCAAAAAGACTGGGGACCACTGAGCTACCTCGTTCCTATTAACAAAGGCCATAACACGTGTCATTGTATCACCGAGCCACAGTTTATCCAGTTCTTATGACGGACTCCCAAATTCTTGTTTAAATGAAAACATTTCATGTCTCAGGAAAATCTGAAAATTCCTGACAAGGACAGGAAATCTCAAAGGGTCACTCTGTTTATTATTTATATCTTATTCGAACTGGATTTGTGGCAGCTCACAAGAGGAGGGGCAGACCCCATAAAACCGTAAAACCACTAAGACAGCGGAGAAATACCAGGAAAGGATTGGAGTCGAGATGCCTGCCCTTCCCGGCCGTGGAAGCCTGGATTATATTTGAGCTCAAGGCTTTATTTGAATCATATTTGCAGATGATGCAAAAATCCTTGTGGGTGTTTATTTTCCTCAGGAGAGTGGTTGAGGGCAGAATGCCTCCGAGAAGTTGGAAAGAGTGCCAAACGGAATAACATAGAACACTGTTTCTCATTCTTACAATTGCTGAATTTTGAAGCAAATGATCTATTATTTACTTAATATTTTTCTTTAACTCACATTTTTTTTCAAAAATCCTTAAATACAGTTGTTTTGTCCTGAGAAAAATATTCACGAATTCATGGTTCTGATTGATGTTAGCTACAAAGGTATTTTTTAAAATGCACCTAAATATATAATAAATGCTAAAATTATTAGAAACACAAGCATGCACACAACTTCAGCCACGTACCACCTACGATAATCTTGCAAGCAAGATTGTGCTTGCTTGTGCTAACTGTTTTAACATACTGGGGTATCAGATACTGGGGGTTGCCTTGCCAACTGCCATTCCCTCTTCCCTCCTGCTGACAGCCCCGTGGCCATGTTCAGCCCGCCATGTGTCTAGCCCAAGGGTAAAAACCACCTTTGGTTTACGCCAACCGTGGCCATCCTAGTCTCCCGGACCTGTGATTGGTCCAGAGGTGGTCACATGCCCCAGTTCAGCTAAAGGGAAGCTCTGCTGGGGACTTTTGGGAAAGAGCTTCCTCTCTGATAAGAAAGAGGCAGATGAAGAGAGACCTGTTTGCTTCTTTCCTTCCGTGCCTGCCGTGGACGTTGTTATGTGATGAGGTGGTGGGTGAGCTGTGGCAACCATCTGTGACGTGAGGACCAGGCTGGGGACAAGCTGCTGGCTTGCTACTGATCGGACAAAGGGAGAGTGCAAAGAGCCCAGGGCCCTTATAACAACCTTGACGTGCCAAATACGCCATGAGGCCTCCAATCTCCAGAGCCTTTTAAACAAACAATAAATGTTGTTACAATCTAAACTGCTGTGGTGAAGCCCTGAACCTATCCTAATAGACCCAACTGGCTTCGTGCTTTAGAGCCGGACTCCAGGGTCAAACACACTCACGGTTACATTCCAGCTCCACTAAGCACTGCTGGCTCTGGTACTTCAGGAAAATGGCTTAAATTTTTAAGCCCTAGTTTTCCTGTCCGTGAAATGGAGATAATAATACTTGTTATCTCAGGCAGTGATTTTTGAGAAAAAAATTTTAAATTCATTTAAAGCACTTAGTGCTAACTGCTATCATCATCATCATCGTCGTCATCATCACGTCTTTAGTATTCGGACAATCCTCTAAAAAAGACAACATGGACAGAGACAGGAAGTTGACAGCACCTAATTAAAGGCCACTAGCTGGGCACAAGATGAGCAGAAAATGATCTGAGTGTCAGAGCTGACCGCAAGCTGAAGATGAGTCAGTGCTGCAGTGAACAAGCTCGATGCAAGCCAGGGGTGCTGGACGGGCAGACTCCTGGCTGTGAACCTTCTGCTCCATGATGCGTGACTCACACCTTTCCAGGAGCACCGGGTCTACATCTGATCATCTCATCTTTTTAAAGGATGTGGGGAAGCTGTCCTGGGTCCAAAGGCATGGAGGCAGGTGGCCCCGGGCTATTTGCGTAAGAGACCTGGAAGATTCAGGGGCAAGGACGTCACTGTCTCCGTGAGAAGTGTTTAATTTACAAGGCAGCTGTTGGCCATGCTTACAGCACCCTGAATGAAAGGAAATGGACCAGGAGGTGTGGCTTGAACAGAGGGAGCACTGGATGGTGAGTCACTAAACTCGTGACCCCACCGCATGACCCTGGGGAAGTTTTCTCTACACCCCAGACCTCGGTATCTCCACGTGGATAGTGGGAATTTGGGCCAACCTGTGGTCCTGGAGTGGTGACTGTGACAGGAAGTAATGCATTTGGCTGCAAGTAACTGGAAATTGTGGCTCAGCCCAGCAAGTGTTTATGCCACCCAGCACAAGTTCGGAGGGAGGCAGTCGTCGGTCTTGATGCAGTGGCTCCAGAAGACCAGGGTCATGCTGGCATCCCCGCGGTCCTCTTGGCTTGTCCCTCGGGGATGCAGGATGGCTGTGCGGCGTTTCTCAAGGTAGGAAGAAGAAAGGACAGCACCAGCCACATCTGCCCCCGTCATCCTGAAGTCAAAGCTTTCCCAGAACCTCCGGAACTCTCCACAGGGGCACACGCTCGCAGCTGGGAAAGTGAGCGACCGGGCACCGCTGTGAAAAGCCAGAGGGGGAAGGGAATGGGATTTGTCTGATGACTGCTGGATCTGGGGGTGGCAAACCCCTAATCCTGGTCCCCAAGGCCTCGGGCGTCCAGAGCCACTATTGTCCCTCTGTGGCCCTCCCAGCTGCAAGGGAAGTTGCGAGAACAAGACCTGAATTCGAATCCTGGCTCTCACACTGGCTGTCTGTGGGACCCTGAGGGTCACTTTGTGTCTCTGAGTCTCCATTTCTCAGCTGAACAGAAAATAAAATCCAGCTCCCAGCCACAGCTTCAGGGCCGGCCTTGTGGGCGCACAGCCTGTGCGGTCACACGGCACCCAGGCTTGGTTTCACGCCCTGCTAGGGCCATCTTGAAATTCTCGACACTTTCAGAATAAGGGCTTCTGCGTTTTCGTTTCCCACAGGCCCTGCTCGCTCTGCAGTCGGCCCTGTGTGGTTTCCCAAGCGCTGCGTGGACTATATCCTCCTCGCTTCCTGCCATCCTCTTCCTCCCCCTCACTGCCTTCTCTCCAGGTCCCCACTGTCACCTCAGGGCCTCTGCATGTGCTCTTCCCTCTGTTTGAAACACGCCTTCCCCACCCCGAACGTATAATTCATTCACGCTCGTCCTTCAGAACTTGGTTCTGTGATCCTCTCATAATAGCAACGCGTTCGCTTAGCACCCGCCACGTGCCAGGCCTGTTCCCAGGGTTTGCCGCCCCTTGCTTCACTTAAGCGAAGGGGGTTTTCTTATGATCTCTGTTTCACTGACGACACATGAAGCGACTTTCTTCTGACAGATGCTGAGTACCTATGATACTACACGCCGGGCCTTGATCTGGTTACGCTGGGTATAGTGGTGCAGTCGATAAATGAAACCTCTCCTCTCACGAAGGTTATGTTCTAGTGGGGAAGACAGACGACGACAGATCATCGAATAACCAGGTAAGAACAATCAAGCAGTGATAAGTGCCGTGAAGAAAAATAAGTGGGCTAAAGAGATCAAAGTGAAGCGGAGTGTGGATTTAGCTAGGACGGTCAAGGAGGGTCTCTGCGGAGATGACATTTGAGCACAGGCCAGAAGCAGGTGAGAGGGAGCCGTGCAGGTAGCTAGGCTATTCTAGAGAGAAGAATGTTCTAGGCCATTCCGATGTTACTTCCACAAGGAAACCCCCTCTGGCACCCCTGAAGCTAGATCAGGCCCTTCACTCTGTGCTCTCAGAGTCCCCCCAATTCCTGCACCCTAATTTGTTGTTTATTTGAATGCCAGCTCCATGTAGGCAGGGGTTGTTTGTTCACTGCTGTGTCCCCAGTGCCTGCACATAGTAGATGCTCAAGAAATATTTGACTGAACAGCAGGCATTGTGGGCGGGGTTCTGCTTCCCTCTCCCCTGGTTTTCTCTCTCCCTTAAGCACTATCACTTTTTATCTGTAGTATAAACCGCACACTAGGGTAAGATTTCATTTGAAGACTAGACTCTGGGACCACTAATAGTTTGAGAGATGGCCTGTTGGGCCATCCAGCTGTGACACGCTGTGATTCGGTCACTTAAACTTGGAGGGCACAGGGACCAAGTCAGTTGGGATGCTTTTGGCTGCAAATAACAGAAAACCCCAACCCAAGTGGCTTAAGGCATAAGAAATTTATTCATAGACACCAGATAATAAGAAGGCCAGAAGTTGGGTCATTTAGAATTAGATAATTCAGTGGATAGCTCACAGTGTCGTTGAGGACGCGGGTTCTCTCCATCACTCCAGCCTGCCATCCTCGGCAAGTCTCCAGGCTGGCTCCCCCCACCTAGTCCTGTGAGACTCCTGAGCCCCAGGCATCTTATCTGCACACGGTCCAGAAGAGAACAGACGCCCTCTTTCTGGTGTCAAGAGCAAGGAACCTTTTCCGAGAGTCCCTAGTGGACTTCCTGCAGCTTCCACTCTCGTTGGCCCGACCGGGCCACATGCATACCTGTAAGCCAGTCACCAGCAAGGGGAATGATTGGCTTAGACCAATCACAGCCCACTTTTTAGGACTAGAGCTGGGACCTGCCCTGGCCTCCAAAGCACGTGGCTGCTGGGAAGAAGGTAGGGTCTAGAATGGAACTGGGGTATCCAGAAGGAAAGGGCTGGATATCTTTGTGGGCAACGAACAGAGCCTGCTACGGAGTGTATTGAGGTTCAGGGAGATGAGGGGAGAGGTCGGGGCCTCCCGCCTGTGCGCGGTCTCGAGGGCATAATCTCCAAGGGGCCCTCAGTTTCGCGAGCCCAACTTCCTGTGCTTTAGGTGGGACCAGGATGCTGGGCCTGTGGTTTCCCACGAGCCCACCAATGCGGGGATGGGGTGTCCCTCGGCTGGAGGTTTGTCCTGTTTCTAACGTCGGGGGTGTGATCTGGGGCGTGGACTCCCCGTCACTGCTCGATGAAGGCGACAACCACCCAGCACGGCCTCCATCAGCCACGCTGCTTCTGCCACGTCTCCTCCACGTGGAACTCGCGGCCCTCACGCCAGCAGTTTTGTGTTTTCTTTTCAATGTGAAAAACAGCACATTTTTCTGACCACACTCTCCACAGCTGAGCAGCCAGGCCTTCCTTGAAGAGGGCTCTGAGTGGCATATCATCACGTCTATCACATTATTTTTGTCTTCAAATATCTGTTTACCATCTCTTGGTAACATATTTTGGGGTGAGACTTTAAAATTTTGGCAACGTGAAAGTGAAGCAGTATAGCGGAGGGTGAACAGCTCAGGCTTTAGAGTTAGAAGTCAGTGCTTCACCACCTAATTGCTGTGTGGCCTTGAGCAAGTCACTTCCCCTCTCTGAGCCTCAGGTGGCCATTGAACCAGCCCCTCAACCGTCCTGCTTTCTCTGCTTGAGGCCTCCTTTGGACATGCTTAGTGCTCAAAAAATGTTAGTTAAATCAATGCGTGGTGATACAAGTAAACTCAGGAAGGGCGTGATCTCAGGGATAATTTCCTAGGGGTGGTAAGGGAGCTCTTGCTTTTTCATGACCTGCCCATTTTTATTCTAATCGTGCAAGTTGCCATCCTTTCAGACTTCCAAGTCCTGATTCCGCCTACCTCAGTGGCAGAGCGCGGCTGCTTCAGAGGCCGGGCGCCACGGCAGGCCCAGGCAGGCGAAGGGTGAATCAGGAGCGGCTCACTCTGGCCCGTGGAAAATGCACAGGAGGCTCCAGCCGGGGAGGCGGTGAGCAGGGTCTGACCAAGGCAGCCGTCACCCCGCTTCTCTTCTCCGCGTTGGCCCGTCCTGCAGGCCACACTTTCACCCAGGAACTTCTGAAGAATCCTCTTCCTGCCTGAGTCACGCTGCAGATGCCCTCAGGACCGGGCGGGTGATGCCCTGGGAGGGGGCAGGCTCAGGGCACTGGCAGACTCAGGTGCACGCGCTCAGTCCAAGGAGGTGCTTGGAGCTCCGCGGCAGCCCATGCGGCCCCATGGAACTGTGGGAGCAACGTAACCAGACTCTCTGAAGTTTTTAAAAAATAGACTTTATTTTTTAGAGCAGTTTTAGGTTCACAGCAAAATCAAGAGGAAGGTACAGAGAATTCCCATATGTCCCCTGCCCCATCCAGGCACCGCCTCCACTACCCCCACCAGAGACATGTTACCACTGATGCGCCTACATTGACACATCATTGTCACCTAAGTCCGTAGTTTACATTCGGGTTCACTCTGGGTGTTGTACTTCCTATTGGCTTGGGCAAATGTGTACTGACATGATCCACCATTGTGGTATCACGCAGAGAAGTTTTACCGTTCTAAAACGTCCTCTGTGCTCTGCCTGGTCATCGCTCCCCACCCCTCACCCCTGCAACCACCGATCTTTCTACTGTGCCCAGTTTTGCCTTTTCCAGATCTGACTTTTTATTGCTTTTTCTTGCACCGTCCATGGCTTCGGCTGGCCCACCAACACATGGTCTGAATGGGCAATGCCCAGGCCAGTCTGGTTAAATATTTCGAATATTATCGCTGGATGTATCCCTTTCTTACATACTGACAATAAATTCTGATTTTTTGAAACATCGTGCAGACCAAATCAAACAGTCCGCAGGCCGGATTGGCCCCTGGGCCACCAATTTGAGACATCAGATGTGGGAATTAAGAATGAGGTTGGAGTCCAGCTCTGCCACTTCCCAGCTGTGTGACTTGGGCTAGCCACTTTGCTTCTCTGAGCGCATCTGTCAAGTGAAGACCTTCAGCATGTGATTATGAGGGAAGCGACTCAATTCAGTGTCAATCATTGAGCCTTGATGTCCCAGCGTGTTCAAAAGCTTGCTAGGATTGTAGTATGCACAACGCACCAAAACATACAAGTGTTGCTCTTATAAAATTGGGAGGCAACAAGAACATGAAAAATCCCCAGAAACATACAAGCTCTTGGCACAGAGAGGAACGAGAGATGGGCAGATCGAGACTTGACGCCTGCTTGCCTGGGCAAAGGGAAAACCAATTCTCTGCATCCCAGAAACCCTCCATTACAACCACCACCTTGACGAGGGCCGACCCTGACCCAGGGGTCAGAGCCAGTCTGCCTGGGGCCTAGTCCTGGTTCTGCCAAGTACTAGCCGTGTGACTTTGGGTGAGTAACTTAACCTCTCTGTGTGTCACATCTTCAGGGCTGCTGTTCGCGTCATGGTCTGTGCGATGGGGGCCCACTGGAGCTGGGAAGTGCATGGCTGCTCCTGGTGGCCCCGGGGTCCTTGTCTGGAAAATGGGGGTGATATCTGTGAAGGTTCGGTGAGCGAACACATACAGTGTGCTCGAAGCAGTGCCTGGCACAAGGTACTGCTCTCTGAGCGTCTGCCGACAAAGCCTTCTTATTTCTGCTCTATGCCACGCGCTTTACCTGCACTTGGCACTGCTGTGCTATAATCGTCCCATTTTAAAGAAAGGAACGTTGAGGCCCAGAAGAGAAAACTGAGGCTCAGAGAGGGTCCGTAACTCACCTAGGGTCACCCAGCTAGTAAGCGACAGGTAACAACAATAACAACATCAAAAGCAATAATGCAACCAGACTGGACACAGCCAATATCGACTTGGCACCATTAGTTGCCGTGTGCTGGGTCCACTGCTTTAAGTACATGACCTCCGAGTCTAGCCCCAATACCCTGTCTCGCTCCTCTCACCCCGCTGTAGGTGCGAGTGTTTCCCGGCACCCTAAATTCCACTTAGACCCTGAGAGAGGGTCAGCTCCAGCAGGCCTGCGAGCGTGGGCATGAGTGTAGCTCTCGGGTTCATGGATCGGTTCCCAGTGGGGCGCCCTGGCCCTGTGACCAGAGCCTCACCCCTAGCTCCCCTTTTATCCTTGGATTTCAAAGCACTTTACACTCACACACTAATTAGAGAAGACACCTTCCTGCACTCTAGAGAGGCAGGCGTTTTTAATTAACTGCCTCTTGCGAGGCCGCAGGGCATGGGGCCGCAAACACTACCAACGCTAGGACATCAGCTCACGGGTGTGACCCAGGGCAGCTCTGACCACCACCTCCTCAGAGGCCTCCCACACTACCTGATCCGAAGCTGTCCCCTCTTTCTCTCGCGCACCCGCTCCGTCCCTGTGCAGTGCCTGTCACCAGCTTTTAAACATCGTGTGCTTGTTTGCTAGTGACTTACAATAACAGCAGCAGCGACGTTTATAGAACAGACACTACATGCTGGGCCCGCATTTGCTTGCACTCTCCTGCAGGGGCACAGAGAGGTTAAGTCACTTCTTCGAGGTCACACATCTAGCGAGGAAGCTGCATGTTTTTGCTTATTTGGTTGTTCATTTGTCTGTGTGTTTAGTGTCCGTCTCCCCCACGAGAACACCTGTTTTGTTCGCCTCTGTGCCCCAGTGTCTTGCACAGTGCCTGGCCTGTCTTAGGCACACAGTCAATACTTGTGGAGCGAATGAATTCGGGATCCTGCACTCAGCTTGTGTTGAGCCTGAGTCTCTTTCTGTGCCCCGGGGAGAAGGAAACCACGGGGCTGGCTCTTTCCTAATTCTCGACTCTTCCGCTCCTCCACACCTCTGCTCAAGCTGTGCTCTCTGGCTGCCCCTCCTCCTTCCATCAGGTAGCTCAGAGGTCAGTGAACGATGGCCCAGGGGCCAAATCTGACCCATTACCTGGTTTTGTCAATAAAGTTTTATTGGAACACAGCCACATCTATTTAAGTTTTATCTATGGCTGCTTTAGATCTACAATAGTAGCTGTGACACAGACCCATGAAGCCCAAATCTTTACTATTTGGCCCTTTACAGAAAAGGTTTGCTGACTTTTCCTTATCCTTTAAGAATGAATTGAAATACCTCCTCCTTCAGGAAGCACTCTGTGATTTCCCAGGCTGGATTAAGGGCCCCTACTAGGCACTCCCATAGCTCCATGCTTCACTCTAATATAGTGTGTCCCAACTTTCTCCCACCCCAGGAACACTTTTAGATGTTTTTCCTAATCACCTGCTCCCTTCCCCCAAGAATTTTTATAAATTGACAAATAAAAATTGTATTTATTTATGGTGTCCAACATAATGTTTTGAAATATGTATACATTGTGGAACGGCTCTGAGTGGCAAGAGTACACCTCCCCACTTTCTCCTGAGTCTGGCCAATGGGAGGTGACATTGGAGGGTGGGAGGGGAGGGGAAAGAGAAACCTGGGTATTTCCACCCCTCTCTCTGTGCTTTGGGCATTAGATGTACACCTCTGCGGTCCGGCTCCCACTGGGCAGATGCTCCCTGGTTCTACCCCTTTCTGGTCAGCTGGCTTCTGGGCTTTGGTGACAGTACATCCTCCTCTGTCCCTCCAGCCCCAGGGACAGTAGCTGCCATGCCTTCCTGTGGCTTCTCAGCTGCTCCACCACCTGTGTAACCAATTCCTTGTGTTAAACTCCCTCTGTTGAAGGACCTGCAGTGTGTGCCTGGAGGCAAGTGACTTCTCTCTGGGGGACAGCAAGGACATCAGGCTCCAGGGCCTCAGAGTCCTTTTATCACTGCCTAATTGCTGAGTTTGAGCTCCATGACTGCAGCTCTTTAGACACTCAAGGACTCTCTAACGGAGGCCCCAGTGAGGCAGGAGGAAGAGGCTCTTCCGGAGTTGCTGGTGCTGGACACTGATGAGGTGGCGCCGTGGAGTGAGACCAATTCTGCTGTGGCCGCACAGGGGAGGACAGGCTTGAGTATCCAGCTGGAAACTTTTTCTGACTCCTGGGAGGGGCAAAACATGAGTCCTGAACTGGGAGGCCGGGAGATAAAACCTGGCACCTTCCCAGCACTTAATATAGAACCCATTAGGTGACGGGGCCTGGCTTTGGCTCTTGCCAAATTGGAGGGGGGAGAATTTATACGGGCGTATTCACTGCAATATAAATGGCATAGCTGTTTCATTCTTTCTTGAAGTCAGGAAATTGCAGCGCCGTGCTGATGGTGATCACATCGGTAGAGGATGATTAACTAAATTATTCGAAACAACAAGGAACTATACTGACTGTCTTTTTTTGCTTACTTTTGATGGGCAATGCAGGGATTCTTCATTTGGGGTGGGGTGGGGTGTGTGTGTGTGTGTGTGTGTGTGTGTGTGTGCCAAATGTGTTTCTGCACGGCATCTAGCTGGGGTATTCTGGGAATGAGCATTCACGCTGTACCATAACAGGGGCCGTGCAATGGCAACTCAACCTTTTGGAGTAAACATCTGTCCTGCTCTTTGGTTGGTGTCTGTCCTCCCACCAGTTTGGGAGCTCCAGGGGGACAGCAACCTGCCTGCTCTGTTCCCTGTGTACCCGTGAGCCCGACACATAGTAGGTTGGAAAGTATTAAGGAAAACCTTTGGTGACAGCTGGTTTGTTCCTCTGCACAGTTCTGGCGTGTCCTCTGGGATCCCCCCTGGGCATTTGCACACACTGTTCCCTCTGCCTGGGGAGCTCTTACAGCCCTTTTGGCTCAGTTAATACCCCATCCCCACTCATAGCTCAGCTCCAATGTCACCTCCTCAGGGAAGCCTTCCCTGATTTTAAGACAAGGACTCGTCCCCCTGTTAAATGTTCTTATGTCATTCATTCATTCATTCATTATTTTCCCCAATCACTTAAATATTAACTTATTCAACAAACATCCGTGGAGCACCTACTCTGCTCCAGGTTTTGTTCCAGGCACCAGGGACGTAGCTCTTGTTCATATTTGTGGAGCTCATATTCAGGGATCATTCAACAAAGAAGTAAAGAAACTTCAAGCTGTGGTATGTGCTATGCAGTAAACATAACAGGGTGACATGGTGAGAATGACTTGTGGGAGAGGTGGGGACTGGATGGTTAGATGGCCTCCCTGAAGAGGTGATGTTTGAATCAAGGTTTGAACCAGCAGAAGGAGCCAGCCATAGGAAGATCCAGGGAAAAACATACAGGGAGAGGGAACCACAAGTGCAAAGGCCCTGAGGCAGGAATGTGTTCAACACAATTGGGAAACAGCCAGGAGGCCAGTATGGCTGGAGCAGAGTGGGGAGAGGTGAGCTCAGGGAGGTAGAGCGATGGCAGATGGTGCAGGGCATTGAGGGCCACAGCGGGGACCCTGGACTTTGGCCTGGGAGCAGAGGGCAGCCATTGGAGGCTTTTAACCACAAGGTCCTCTGTTTCTTCACAGCCCCAGGCTTCGTCACCGTGTGCTATGCTGCATTCGTGTGACTATTTGAATGGTGTCCGGCTTTCCACTGTGGGTTCCTAGAGGGGGCAGCACGTTCATTCTGATCCCTAAATATCTGTGCGTCTGACCCATAGTGCATGTCGCGCTCAGGCTGGGGTCCTCGGAAGCAGATGCTGAGACAAAGATTCCAGTCGCTCATTTGGGAGGTGATCTCAGGCAGTAAGGGGGTGGGGACGTGAGACAGGGAAGGGGAGGCCGCCCATACAGGGTACCTTTTGGGCAGGTTACTGCTCTGGGCAAGTGGGGCTCAATCCCACCGGGGACCTTGGGGAGCCAGTCCAGAACGTGCCTCCAAGCTATTCCCACCAGGGGGCAAGGAAACTGGGGGCCTTATCCACGAACTCCGTGACCAGGTTGGCTGAGGGCCGCTGCCAGGGCGTCGACTCTCAGGTACTTCCACTTGTCCTGCAAGGCCCCCAGCAAAGAGATATGGGCGCTGGCGGTTGGAAGCCATTGGGTCGGCCAGCAGGACGGGAGAGCGCAAGGGGACCGCCTGCCATGCTGCAGGGTGCAGCCATAGTCACACAGACGAACGAGGCCGGGACATGCCTCTGAATACCTTAGCATGGGTACCACTTCCTCTCGAACTTTTAGCAAATTTCCGGAGTTCCTCAGGGCGTTAGCTTTTGCTCCAGTCTCTTGGTTTCTGTGTGGCTGGGGTAGAAGGTTCTGGAAGCTTGCCCTGCCATCCCAGGAGGCTGGGGCTCACTACATCCTGGGAATTTGGAGAGGAGAAGTTTGGATTTTTCTCTAGGAAGCAGTTTCCTCAACGGTCTGCACTCCTTTATCAGCGGTCAGTCTTTCCTTGCACGGACAGATGGACGGACGGGCAGCCTGACAGCGCGGGCCCTGCGTTCCAGCAGCAGAACCCTGCTCTCCTTCCCCCACCCGGGAAAACTGGACCGCATCAAGATGGCACCATGCCCTCCGCCCACCACCCGGAAACTGGCCTCGCTGGCGACGGGCGGGTGGGGAGGAAGGCAGAGCTGTCGGAACACGTCCCCGGGCGGCCGGGGTGAGCTGCAGGAACGGCATGAGGTGAGCCTCCCCTTGATGAAAATCCCCTGGCCCCGCTAATGGGCCTGTGCTGACAGAGAGGGCGAGGGGTGGTGGGCGGAGGGCCGCCTTCCAGCAGAGGAAACCAAAGAATCCTGCCCATTACCCGGAAGCCCCGAGGCCTCCCGCCTGCTCTGGGAGCCAGGTTAAGTGGTGGCATCCTCCCTCCAGGGCTCCTCCACCGCAGCCCTGTTGACGTCTGGGGCCAGATAATTCTCTGTGGTGGGGGCTGCCCCGGGCACTGTGGGATGCTTCCCAGCATCCCCGGCCTCCACCCACTAGATGCCAGTCCAGATGATCAAAATGCCTCCAGACACTGCCAAACGGCCCCTGCGGTGCAGAAGCAACCATGGTTAGGGGCCACTGCACTAGACCCACAAGTAGACTGGAGAAAACTCCCTGGGGTGGGTTTGAACCAACCAGGCAGAAGGGCTGGCATGGGCATTTGGGACCACCGGCCCCGTCCCTCTCTCCTGCCTCCAAGTCCACTGCTTCTCCTTACTCCTTCCCAGATTCACAGGTCTGGCTCTGCTACTTCCCCTCTGGATCATTTGGGCAGAGACATTACCTCCCTGGGCCTCAGTTTTCTCATCTGAAAAACGGGGCTTAGGATTCCTTCCTGCATAGGCTCTTTTGGAGTCATGGTTATAATCACAATGTCGATAATAATTATAAAACAGCTCACAATTTCAGAATGCTTACTTCGTTCCAAGCCCCAAACTAAGTGATTTACATGTCTTAACGCACTGATCTTTACAACCACCTTGTTAGGCTGGGGCTGACATGGCAGTTCCATATTGGCAGTGCCCAGGCTGCTAACTTACTGTTCTCCCCTCCTTAGGATGTTGCCCTGGTCTCATGGTGCCAGATGCCTCGAACTCACACCCACAGTCCAGCCAGGGGGAAAAGGGAAAGGGAAGGGCACATCCCTTCCCTTCCAGTACAAACTAGAAATTGGCTCCATAGCTTAGGCTCACATCCCATTGGCCAGAACTTGGTCACATGGCCACCTAACTGCAAGGGAAGTTGGGAAATGTAGTTTTTATCGAGTCAGCCCTGTGCTCGGCCACGAGTCCATTACTATGGAAGTAGGAGAAGATACTGAGGGACAACTAGCAGTCTCGACTATATCCCATATCACAGATGGGGAAACTAAGGCACAGAATGGTTAAGTGTCTCCTCTACAGTCACAAAGAGAAAAAGGAAATAAAAGACAATGTGCATAAAGTCCCAGGCACACTGTAAGTGCTCAAAGCCAGTATCATCCCTGCAGTTCACGGTTTCAAGGGTGCCCTTTGGAGGAGGATGCTGGAATTTCCCGTACCTCCAGGCCTGATAAATTTTCTTCTGCCTCCCAAACCCACACCCTTTACGTCATCCAGGTGAGACCCATAAAATAAGTCAAAGGTTTTTGGGATAATTTCTCCAGCAGAGCAAAGGACCCCATGGCATCTCATTTTCCTCCATGCCCAGGTGGGAGATGTGTTGAGGCAAGTTCCCAGACATAAAAATCCCGCTAAACTACAAAGAAACCGAGGCCCAGAGAGGGGAAGGGACTTTGCCAAGGTCACGCAGCCGGCTCCTGACAGATCCAAGACCAGGTCCCCAGACAAGGAACACTGGCGTTTCCCCAGAGGGCCTTTTCCTGTTTGTCTGAGTCTCATGTTCCTTGATATGTAAGCAGTGGAAGCTCTGTGTCTGGGCAGGGCCTCTCACATAGTGGGGTGCCTGGGTGGAGCCATGGCTTTTGCTGAGAACCCCAAAGTTGGTATCCCTGGGTTTTTTCTCTTTTGTCTTGAGTCAGAGGCACTTCCCAAGGTAGGAAAGCCTTCGTCTCCTGTCCCAGGCGGCCGCTTCTGGGGCCCAGCTTGGGGAGGGCGTCTGGGGGTCTCACTGTTCCGTAAGTAGATTTACACTCGATGCCCTTGTTTTCTGTGTGGAAGTCCAGTCCTGAGGCCAGAGCTTCCCTGGTCCAACCTCTTTCCCTCAGAATCTTCTGTGGGGGTGAAGGGGGTAAGGGACCTGGGGGACAGGTTTCAGTACCCCCTGCGGAGGACCCAGGCCTGCCGGGGCTCTGGGGTGCCATCAGCCTGCCTTCTGCACTCTGCCGTCAGCTTTCTCTGGCCAGACCAGCAGGACCCTTCACCCATCAGCCACCTTTCAACTTTTAAAACCCAGCTGCATCCCTCCTTCTCTGCCTTCTAGTCGCCTATTCTGTCCTTGTGCGTTATGCCCTTTTCTGTTTTAATCCCTTTACCACCCCGCTAGTGGGATTTCTGAAAGAAGCAGAGGTTTACACTGTAGCAACACTCCCAATAGCTGGACCCTTTGGTCCTCAACAGCAGAAGCCTGATTTTGTTTGGGGGTGGGAGGTGATAGGTCCAGCCCCAGGGAGAGATTAAGATTGGGCTAAACCAGTCACGTTATCTCACTGCTCTTTGCTATAACTCATTTTTCACACCTTTGCAGCATAGAGCAGACATATGACCAGTTTGGTCAATGATATGTGAAGGGAAATGCTTCCAAGGAGATCATGGGAAAGATTTCCTCCCCAGATTAAAAGAGCTCAAGGAGAAAAAAATTTTTTTTTACCCACCACCCAACACTTTGTTCCTGTTTTGAACTTCATTAAGGATGTGATGCTTGGGGCTGTGGCAACTATATTTTGACTGTGAGGCAACAAGGAAAATGACAAAAAGCCCTCACACAGGATAGCAGAATGGGAAGGTTGGAAGTGGCTGGATACGGGATGACATTGTTGAGATGCTTCCTTGGCCTTGGAATTGTCTAGACCCTCAAACTGTCTACCTCCAGACTTTTTGTCTGTGAAATAATTAAATGCCTTTATGTTTAATGCACTGTTAATGGGGCATTCCCAACCAGCACACTTGTGTTTCGTCCACCTTATTTTGGCCCTGGAGTTTCCACCCAAAATTCCAGACGGTAGGACCATCCGTTATTTCCAGGAGTGGCGGAGACCCCTGTGCCCCACCTCCCCTCCTTGGGAGCGGAGGGAGAGCAGCCTGCCGAATCCGCTTGGATCCTTTGCAGGGTGAATGAGATGTAAAGAAACACACATCCTGGCAGAAACGTTGGCATTTACTCAGTTTAAACGGGCACAACATTTGCTTCTATTTGGGGGCTTAGATTCTTTGATGCACTGTCAACTCTCAGAGTTTCACAGCATTTAGGGGATTTTTGACTGTGCCAGTTGATAGGGTTAGATGCAAGCGACGGAAGAGTCATAGTGACTAATACTTGTACGGTGAGTGTAACTTGCCGGGTCCTATAATAAGCATTTCACTTACACGAACTCATTTAATCTTTACCACAACTCTATGAAGCTGATACTATCGTTCTCTCCATTCTCCATGTAGGGAAACTGAGGCACAGAGCTAGTACGTGACACAACTGAAACGTGAGGCCAGGCACCCAACTCCAGAGGCCAGACCCTTATCTGCCAGTTGTCAGTGGCTTCAGCCGTAAGGACACCTACCATTCACTTAAAAGGAAGTTTAGTGTAGTCAGCCTAGGAGTCCTCCTACCTTGACCTTCCCCATCTTCAGCACGCTGGGTTCGTGCCACCTCATGGGTATAAGATGGCAGCTAGGGTAGAGTATCCCTTTTTCCCATGGGCGTGTCCAACGGAAAAAGGTAGGGACAGAGGACGTACTGCCAACTCCTTAGGGGGAGAAAAGTCTCCCTGGAGCACTCGTCTCTCAGACTTCCTGTTGTCTCATTGGCTGAACTAGGTCACATGCTCACCATGGACCAATCGCTGGCAGACTGGAATGGGCGTGCCATGACTGGTTTGACCAATCACATTCATCTACTGGGCTGGGCCGAGTATGGTTGGCACCAATCAGGGTTCAGTTAGCAAAGAAGACGGGCACAGGTGTTGGGCAGGCGGCAGGTGCCATCTGCCCTGCAGCTGACATTTACTGAGTACGGGCAGTGAACCAGGCTCTGTCCTAAGCTCTTTACGTGTATTATCTCATCACGTCCTCATGCTATTATCATCCCTATCCATGACGAACAATTAGAAGCCCAGAGAACTTAAACGACTTGCCCAAGATCACTCAGCAAGGTGAGTGGTGCGGGGAGGAACCTGGGTTCAAGTAGGAGCCCCTTAGAGACCCGCCCTCAACCCCCCTAGAGGGAGTTGTCGGATAAAATCCAGGATGCCCCGTTAAGTTAAATTTCAAGTCAACAAAGAAAATGTTTTAGTATAAGAATGTCCCAAATGTTGCACTGAAAAATCATTCATCGTCTCTCTGAAATTCAAATTGAACTGGAGATCCCTTATTTTTATTTGCTAAGCTTGACAATCCTACTGGGGTCACCGGGCAGGAAACCTAAGCAGTGGTGCGGGGGTCAGGCATACTTTGTTTGCATAATAAACTCAGGGCAATATCCCTCAGTTCCACGAAGAAATAGGGATTCTCCATTTTTCATGTACTCTGGACTATTACTTGTTTTCCTCTTTTTGAGAGAGATATGGGTGCAGAAAAATATGTCCCTGTCCTGAGAAAAACAACAGAGAGTATATTGTGATAAACGGCACCTGACATTCAGCCTCAGGACCAGGGAGCAGTAGGGAGAGGTGGGGAGTGCGGGGAACCGGAGAGTCCCCTTCGAACACCCCAATCGACATTCCCAGTTGATTGTTGCCAGGAAGGAAGGTGGGCACCGCACAGTCAAATCTTACAGTGTTTTAAGGGAGGCAGAAATCTGAGATTTCATGTGAAATCTCTTGATTTGTGAACATTGGCTCAAATTTAATTAAAATGCCCCATGGGCCAAAGGAAGCATATGTGCAGGCTTGTGGCCGGCCAGGGGAAAACCTCCGCTGTTTAGTTTCGGAAGATGGGACCGCGACTGCTGCAAAGAAGGGAGCAGAGCAGAGGCTGGGCTGGGGACTGGAGCATGCTGGAGGCCGGGAATTGCAGCCAGACCCGGGTTCAGTTCTCCTCTCTGCCAGATAACTGCTGTGTGATGGTGGCTGGGTTGCATAGCTTCTCTGTTTTCTAAACAGAGTATGGAATTGCATCCATCTTACTGTGAGGGTTCCACTGAACTAGCTGCTGTGGGGAAGGTCCCTGGCACATAGTGGCTGTCCAACAAACACTAATCCCCACCCCCACGCTGTCCAGGAAGGGCTCGGGCTTAGAAGTCGTCAATTTGAGTATCGCTTTCCAAGCTCTTCCTCCTCCCTCCCCTCCTCTCTTCCTCTTCTTTTTCTTCTTTAACCAAGTGGTGTATTTAGGACCAGGTGTCAGGAGACCTGGGACCAGGCCCTGGCCCTATTCCAGTCCTGGGTGAGACTTTGGGAAAGGGTGTCTTCCTCGTGGGCACTTAGTTTCTCCCTCTGTGAAGTGGGCAGGTCTGATTGAAGACGTAGGTGACTGGGTGCCGGGGTCCTGCGATTCCGCGGATCCTTCAAGGGGTGGGGGCGGGGCTGGCGGCCTCGGCGGTGACGGGAGGGGTGGCTGGGGCAGGAGGCGTGAGTCAGGGTGTGGTTTCGGGGCTGAGGAGCCAGAAGAGAACATCCCGGCACAGAGCACCCACAGGAAGGCAGAGGCCCGACTCATCAGCGAGCTTGTAAACACCGTCCAAGGAGCTCTGGGTCCCTGCTTGTTTTGAATCAGCTGCAGGCCCCTCCCAGGGATTTGGGGTCAAATAAACCATCCCGCCCAGAACATGGAATCCCTGAGCTCCTCCTCCCAGGCTTGCTGTCATCTGACCTCTGCCCACCTCTCCAGGGCCGTCTCCAGAAACCTCCCCTTCATCTTCCTCAACTCTGGCCAGGCCGGAGCCCGGCGAGTTTCTAGAACGTGCAATTCTCTTCCTTCCTTTGCACAAGCCGGAATGTTCTCTCCTCCTTTCTAGACCTCACCAAGGTAATGCACCCTTAGTGTTCAAATTTCAGCTCAAATATCACCTCCAGCGGGAAGTCCCCTGTGATCCCCGGGTGGACTCGGCCCTCTTGCGGGCCGGTTTACCTCCCTCCAAATCCCTCGCAGACACCTGCGGGCTGCACCGATTGGCTTCTGTGACGGCTCCTCCGTCAGCCCTTTTCCCGAGGGCGGGGACGGGAAGGGTCGTTTCTGCTGCTGTAACCCAGTACCTGGCACAGACCCGGGCACATAGCGGGTCAGCTGTTAATAATTATTAGAGGCTAAGGAATGAATGAAGCTCTCAGAAGGGCTCCTGCGAATCCCCTGGGGCTCAGGGAGCTCGGCATTCTCACAATCGGTGACATCACATCAGGTCAGCCCTCCAATAGCGCCTCACTGCACTCAGAGAAGAAAGTCCCAAACTCCGCCCTGGGCCTCACCGTTTTTCCCAGAATCCAGCCCTGCCGACCTCTCTGACCTTGTTTCCTTCCAGCTATGCCCCCCACCCGAGTCCTGTCCCAGCTCTAGCCACGCTGGCCATCTTTTTGTTTCTTCGCCATACCAGGCTTGTTTCTGCCTCAGAGCAACATGCTTTCTGCACAGTGAACATAGCTCTTCCTCGCTTCCCTTGCAGCTAGGCGCAGCCATGGGCTTGAGCTCTAGCCAAGGGGTTGAAATTAGGAGTTGTGTGGCAGTTTCTGGAATCTGTCCTAGAGATTCAGTTGGTCTCTGCCCTTTGCTCCTCCTCCTTCCTTCTCCATCCTGCCATCTGGAAGGCAGATGAGAAGGCTGGTGCAGTGGCCTTCATCTTGGATTGTGAGAAAGAGGGTTACTTCTAGAGATGGGAGACTGGTGTGCAGGAAGGAGCCTGAGACACTAAGGGCTTCCTGGAGTTGCCAAACCCATCCCAAACGGCCTACATCTGGACTTCATTCGCACGAGAGAAAAATAAACTCCTCTTTTGTTTATTGTCGAGTTTTTCCAATTAAGTTTATTATACTTATTATGACTACATTTGCATGCCTCAAGCAGTATAATCTGATATAACATGTCAGCTAGAATACATACTGAGTCTTTTTTTATTTTAAAATATAGTCTGTAGGGCTTTATCAACTCTGCCCAGAATTTTAGATGGAGTTATCAGAGGAGCCCTGGGCCAGAGAGGGGAGGCCACTTGCCTGAGGCCACACAGCAGGGCAGGAGCAAAGCTGGGGTTTGACCCCAGGGGCCCAGATCCTAAGCCCTCATCCTCGTTTCTTAGAAGTTTCCAGCTTGAGGTATTGATGGACTTCCTCTAGGCTCAGCCAGGACACTGGGCAGGGTGATCTATACCTACTCTGCCTCTTAGGCCAGGACAGTCTTATTTCTCAGGGCCCCCCAGCATGCTGGAAGTGTAAAAGAAGATTCCAGCTGTGGGGTCTGGCAAAGGTTGATTCCGAGCTCTGGGCTCGGCCACTGGCCAGCTGTGCACTTTGGGGAAGGCCCCAACCTCTCTGCTTCAGTTTCCTTGTCTAGGAACAGCCCTGGGCAGGTCAGTTGGCCTGCAGGTTCCCTAAGGTGCTGTGTTTAGAATGTCTGACACCTCAAGAAGGATGGGCACTACCCCCACGAAGTGGAAATTTCTGGAACGCAGACAGTGTCATCGGTGTTAGGAGGGGGTGGCCTACTTAGTGCAAACTTTGGAGTCAGTTCTGGGTTCGAACCCTGGATCTACAGTTAGCAACGGCGTGACCCGAGTTAGTGGCTTCCCCTGCGGATTCCAACCACCTTCCTGGGTTGAATGGCGACCGCGTGTGCGTCCGTTCATTCGGCACATACGCCCCGAGCTCTCCTTCACGCCAGGCTGTCTCTAGATGCTGGAGACTCACAGGGCACGAGTCCTTCCTCTCCTGGCGCCGGACAATAAAGAAACAGACAAAGGTGTCACATGTCTGGTGACAGTAAGACAGACACAGCAAACCGAAGCAGGGTGGGGGCGCCGGAGTAATGGGCGGGGCTCCCTGAGGCGGGTGGTCAAGGACTCCGCCCTGAGGAGGGGACATCAGGGCACGAGGTTCTGGGGCAGCTAAGCCTGGGCCCTCTCATTCCCCCGGAACGACTCCGGGGCCGCCTCTGGCTGAATTCTTCCGCAGAGCAGGAACCGCGTGGTGGCCAGCTCTGTCCTGGGCACCGGCCCGGGGACAGCTGAGGGATGCAGCCACTTCTCTCAGTCCTCCACCATTTCCTGCCTGGACTATTGCAGTAGCCCCTCCTGCTGGGTCCCCTGCTCCCGCCGGGCCCTCCTACAGTCTGTCCTCCCCACAGCATCTCTCTTAGTCCCTCTCGCTGCCAAAACAAATCACTGCAAATTTATGGCTTAAAACAACACTCATTTACTCTCTTACAGCTCCATAGGTCAGAAGCCAAGGTGTTGGCCAGGCTGCCTCCAGAGGCTCCAGGAGGAAAGCAGTTTCCTTGTCCGTTTCAGCTTCTAGTGGCCGCCCGCATCCCATGGCTTACGGCCCCTTCCTCCTCTTTCAAGGCATGTCACCAGTCTCTGCTTCTGTCATTTTCTCTTCTCTCCACCTTCTCCTCTTCCATAGTCAGACCTTGCTCTGCACCCATCTTATAAGGACCCCTGTGATGACATTGGGGCACCTGGATAATCCAGGGTAATCTTCCCATTTTAAGACACTTAACTAAATCACAGCTGCAAAGTTCTTTTGCCATATTAAGGAACGTTCACAGATTCTAGAGATTGAGACATGGACATCTTTACAGGGGGGCACTGTTCAGCTAACCAAAGCATCCAAAGGGATCCTGTTAGAACCTAAATCAGACCTGGTGCCTCCTCTGCTCAAAATCACACCACGGCTCCCACCTGCCCATGCAAAGCCCTTTCAGTGGTCACAGGTGCTGCACATCTGTTCACGTGTTATTTCTTGAATCTCATCGCCTTCTCCTCTCCTCCTCCCTTATTTGACTGCAGTCGCCTCCTGGCTATACTTAACATTCCAGGCAAGCGCCTGCCTCAGGGCCTTTGCACATGCCATTCCTCCATGTGGAACTTTTCACTCCTGCCTCTTTCCAAGGCCTGCCCCTTCTCATCCTTCTAGCCCCATCTCCTCATAGAGGTCCTGTTGGACACCACCCTCTCTAGAGTGGCCTTTCCTCCTCCCCACAGTGGCATTTAACAGAGTTCTAAAATGACCTTGATTGTGTATTTGTTTTCTTGTTTATTGTCTGCCTTTCCCACTAGGCTGTCAACTGCAAAGACTCAGCAGGGTCTGGGTCCGCCTGCTTCTCCGGTGGGTCTCTAGCACCAAGGGCAGGGCCTGGTACACAGTAGGTGCTCAGAACGTACCTGCCCCATGAATCCATGTGGGGTCAATGTCAATGTCCCTCAGTGCTGCTGTGAATAACACACACGTTCATTTCGGGGCAGTCCCACATTCCCAGTGACGTTTTGGCTCAATCTCGTTTCTCAGTGATTAAAGCGCTGTCTTCACAGGTGGAAAGGAGGCGAAGCGTCGTCCATACCAAGCAGGCGAGGGCCTGGGATGGAGGAGGAGTCCCTTAAGGTGGGAGCTCTCCGGATTGGCAGTGGGGTCTCACGATGACAAGCAGGGGCTGGAGGGGGCTTCTTGGGCAAGGGGCAGCCTCTCCCTGTGCCTCAGTTTCCACATCTATGAAATGGAGATCATAAGAGAACTTACATCATAGCGGGGTTCTCAACCTTCGTGCTGTCGATGACTTTCCGCTGTGGGGCTGTCCTGTGCAGGATCCCTGCTCCTCAGTCATGACAACCTAACGTGTCCCCAGATATAGCCTGATGCCTCCTGGGGGCCAAAATCACCCCCGGCTGAGGACCACTGCCTGCAGCATTACCCTGGTGGTTGAAGGAGTTGCTCAGGGAATTGTGGCTGCTCTCTGGTTAAGTGGGTAACTGGCCCTGCCACTCCTTAGCAGGTGGCCTTGGGCAAGTGACTCCAGTTCTCTGAGCCTCAGTGTCTTCATCTATAAAATGGGATAATAACGGCAGTTACCCTCTTGGGGCTGCCAGGAGGATCAAGTACATTAACCCTGTGACATTCTCAGGACCGTGCCGGCCCGCAGTAAGTGCCTGATAAAAGAATTCTGAGGGGGAGGATGACGGTGGGGAAGGCTTCTGGGAAAAGTTGGTGCGAGAGAAAGGGGTCTTCGCATCTTCCCCTTTCCAAGTGCTACCTGTGGTCTCTGGAGTGTGGGCCCTGCACTAATGGAGGGCACGTGGGCACAGCTGTCTCACCCAGGAGGGCAGCTGGCTCAGTCCCTCAGCCCTGCCGGGCCATTTAATAATTAAGCTGGACAAGGAGTGATACGGCCGGAAGGCCAGAAGTGACCACGGCCTGGCCTTGCTTGGCTTTGGTGACGCGATGGCCCTGGGATCATGGCCTTCTTGAGCCCATAAACAGGGGGTTGGGCCCCAAGACAGGCAAGGCCGGGCCAAGGTCTGTGCTGGTGGCCTCATGCTAGAGTCACGCGGGGAGCGGGGGCGGGAAAGGGGTGCTCCAAGGGTGCAGGGAAGGGGGTGCTATGGAGGGAGAGCTGCTCTCCGTGGGGGCCACTCCCAGCCCCGCCCTCACTCTGGGCATCTCGTTTCTCTTCCCGATGCCCTCTTCACTTCCCCTCCGGTTCACGGAGCGCTGGCCACGTGCAGGGCAGGGCTGGCCACAGCGCTTTACGCAGGTGGACACCCACCCCTACCCACACCGCGGCGGGGCTGCCCCTCCCCAGACGAGCCAGCGAGGCCCTGTTTCTGTGACTCCATCGCCCGGGTGAGGGGCAGAGCCAGATCCCAGCCCCCGCCCAGGTCTGGGGTCTCCGGAGCACCCACGCCCCGCCCGCATCCCTCCCTGCGACACCGCTCCTGCCCCTCCCCCTCCCCCTCCCCGTCCCTCTCTGCGTCCCTCTGCCCGCTTCTCTCTCTGCCTTTCTGTCTCTCCCCCGCCCCGCCCCGCCTCGCGCCCTCTCTGCAGTCAGCCCTTGCCCCAGCGCCAGCACATTATGTCCTGGTCAGACCCTGACGTCAGGCGGGGCCTGGCAGGCGGCCACGGGACGCTGCCGGGCAGGCGGGAGGGAGCGCTGGGCTTCCCGGTCCCCACTGCAGTGGCCGCCTGCCCGCCGCGGGGCCTGGCCTCGCAGCGGGGCTTTGGATCTCCCTGCTTGGCTTCAGCTGGCGGGAGAGTGGAGGGCCGGGAGAGTGGAGGGCGGGCACTCGCTCGGTGGGCGCCCTGCCTGCGAGCCTGGGGCCGCAGCCCCTCCACCCAGCTTTCCCCTGCCCCCTGGCCACAAGAGACTTGGTCCCAGAGGGTAGACAGTACAGCATGTGGCCAGGTCCTGGCTGTGTGACCTGGACAAGTCACCCAGCCTCTCTGGGCCTCCTCTCCCTGTAAAATAAGGCCACCAAGGCACCAACCTCTCAGGTCTGCAGGGAGGGTCAACCCGAAAGGTAGCTTGCAGCACAGCAGGGGTGCCGGCCCACAGCGGGAGCTCGGTCACTGCAGAGTCTCAACGAGCAGTTTTCCTGGAGGGGAGGCTGGCAGAAGTGGGGGTGGGGGTCCCAGTGACAGGGGAGCCCCACCCAAAATACAAACAGTGCCCTGCCGAGAAACCCTCCCCGAGCCTGGCTGCTCTCAGGCCCCATCAGAGCTTGAATAAGTGGTTTAAAAAAATGTAATATTTCTTGTTTGGTTTGTTTGTTTTTTCCCCCTGATTTTCAAAGCAATGTCATTTCCTTAAAGGACATTGGGAGGGCACCTGAGCTTCCTGTTTAAAAACAGACTTTAGGATCGGACAGATGGGGGGCAAATCCAGCTATGTGGCCTGGGGCTAGTGGCTTCACCCTCTGAGCCTCAGTTTCCTCATCTGTCAAACGGAAATAATAAATGAGAGGGTTGTCATGAGGATGAAGCTAAAACACGTTTGTAAAGCACCCAGGATGGGATCTTCCATGGTAAGTGCTCCAAATACAGTATCCTTTTTAACTTTTTAAAATTCTTCTTATTTTAAATATAGAAGATACAGAAAAGTACAAAGAAAAAAACAAAAGGTTACCCAGAGAGAATCACTCTAAGATGTTAGTGGGAATTCCACCCAGCGAGCATATTTATGTTGAGATCCTACTGTTGCCTGTGTTCTCATTTTTCATGGAAAAAAAACTTGACTTGAAGTTTCGTTTTAAAATATCTTTGCTTATTATCATTTTCTGAATACATACGCATGCAAAGGGTTCAAAAGGCATCCAGTGAGAATCGAGGTTCCCTTCTACCCCCACCTCTGGAAGCAAATACAGTCACCGGTTTCTTATGTATCCCTCATTCCCTGGTTTTAAGTCATCTTCGGACATATGATTTCCAACCACCCCCACGCACACTCATTTTGTTGCTTTTTAAAATTCACTCCATCAGAAAGCATGACATTATGAACAAATCAGAACCTACAGACAATCCAAAGAAAGGGGAACAAAAGTAAAGTGGAGTCCCCTGAAGCCTTTACGCCTTTCACATTCTGGAGCACATCCTGTGGGCTTTTCGCAACACTTGATGTATGTGCACATTCTTGTAGCACGAGGTGTCTGTCCTTAGCACCGATCAAAGTTTGAGATGACACATTTGTGTACTGATCTGATCATTATCTGCCTTCCCCACTGTGCGGTGAGTCCCAGAAGGCAGGGACAGCCATGTCTGCGTCTTCCACACCCGGCAGTGTGCAGGCACATCATAGATCCATAATGAATACTTTCTAAACGAATGAGTGAATTTTCAAAAGAGATCATGCCATATGTAATACTACCCTGCGACCTATTTTTTTTTTTTTTTGTCACTTAACTTGTCGGGTACATCTTTCCACATCTCTATGCAGTGAATCTCCGTTTTTCATGTCTGCACAGAGTCACCACAATAAACATCTTTTTGATGTTGGCCAGAAGCTTCTTCTACCCCCAACCGGGAAGCTCTTTTTCAAACTCAGATCTGTTAACAAATGCCATATGATCCCCAGCCCTTTGGCCGATTACTTTCAGCCTGACACTTCACTGGTTACATGGGCCCATTGTTTTCTGGGACAAGTCAAGATTTACTGTCTGTTCCTGACATCATGTTTTTCCAGAGAAGCTTAAGAGTGAAGAACTCGGCCCTCCCCACCCGCTGTTTCTGCCAGTTAAGAGTTCTGTAGATTTGCTGAAGTTGGGAAACTTGGTGTAACCCTTGCCTCCCTGGCAACCTCACCCTGAGAAGCACAAGCCAAGCTCATTCCTACCTCAGGGCCTTTGCACTGGCTATTCCCTGCAACTGGAATGTACTTCCCTTGGATATTTGCTCAGCTCTTCAGGTTTCTGCTCAAATGTTACCTTCTCAGAGAGGCCCCCAACACTGGGCGTGGTGGCTCACGCCAGTAATTCTAGCGCTCTGGGAGGCCAAGGTAGGAAGATCGCTTGAGGTCAGGAGTTCGAGATCAGGGAAGCCTCCTCAACTATCTTTCTAAATTAGCACCTGAAGTCACTTATCCAGTTTCACACTTACTCACAAGACATTTGCCACTACCTGGCATTGTGTTATACCATGTTGTATTGTATTATGTTATATTAATATGTTTGGTTTTCTTATTTATTGTCTGTCTCCTCCACTATCAGGGCAGGGACTTGGGCCTCTGTTTTCTTTTCTTTTCTTTTTTTTTTTTTTTTTTGAGACAGAGTCTCACTCTGTTGTCCAGGCTAGAGTGCCATGGCGTCACCCTTACTCCCAGCAACCTCCAACTCCTGGGCTCAGGCGATCCTCCTGCCTCAGCATCCAGAGTAGGTGGGACTACAGGCATGTGCCACCAAGCTCAGCTAATTTTTTCTATTTTTCTGTAGAGACAAGGTCTCCCTCTTTCTCAGGCTGGTCTCGAACTCCTGAGCTCAAACGATCCTCCCGCCTCAGCCTCCCACAGTGCTAGGATTACAGGCATGAGCCACCGCACCTGGCCAGCACCTTTGTTTTCTTTCCCACAGTAATCCCCAGCACCTAAAATAGGGCCTGGAGCCCTGTAGGTGCGCACGAAATAGTGGTTGAATCAATAAACATTAATTCCAGGATTCCAAGTTTTCTCCCAAGGCTGAGAGCCAAAAGCCATCTTTCATTCATTCAGGATTTATTACTGAGCATCTACTGTGTCCCAGGGCCTGTCCAACAGTGGGTGGCCAGGCACGGCCTCCTCCTGAAGGATGTGGGCCAGTGCTCGTGGAGACACACCTACGTCAGATAACACCATCCATGGTGACATGAAGCTCGGTGGTGGAGTGAGGACAAATCTTAGGGTTTGTGATGTGGGTCCCCACTGTAACTTAGCCCTGCAGAGTTGGGTAAACCACACGAGTGACACAGCTGGGAATGGCGTTGTTGTCATCTTTGCTTCTCTCTGCTGTTCTCTCACTGTAAGTGGAGGAGAAATAAAACAGTGATGCCGGAACTCTTTCTACATCCCTCCTGCAAGCCCAGTCGGATCTTTACTCATGGAGCCCTGCTTTCCGGCCGCCCCACCCTGGCGTACACTCTGCAGGGAATTTCCTGCCTTCGTAGCCCGAACCCCTCCAAAGGAGGTGCCAGAAAACTGGCTTTCCCAGCCTCACTTGCAGCTTGGATGCAGGCATGCGACCGGAACATTCAGTTAGAGGAGAAAAAGAAGACGAGAGGTGCGGAAGAGAATCTGGTCCCAGAGGATGTGGCGGGAGGGGTCCTTGCGTAGAAGGCAGGCCTGCACTCAGTAGGGCTCACTGGGGCCGCTCGCCCCAAAACTCGGGCCTTGCTCACGGCTTCGAAGCCTCCAATCCTGGCCCTGGGACCCCCCGAGGGTTCCATGAACCACTCCATAACCTTTAAAAAACTCCTTTTCTGGGTAAACTACCCAGAGTGGTGGATTCTGTCGCTTGCAACTAAGACCCCTTGACTGACAGTAGATCATTCTAGGCCTCCTAAGCTTCATGGTTATCGACTTTTCATCAATGTCTTTTATTCTGGAACTATCAAGAATGACTATCTCAGACTCATTTTTGGTTGCTAGAGGGAACGATTTTGAACCCTGGAATCTTTACCCTGGCCCCAAATGGATCCTCATGTGCCCTGCTGGGGGAGGGGATACATGTCAGCTGAACCATTTTGGAAGGCAGTTTGGTTACAGGTATTACCAGGTTTAAGAATGTTCGTGAAATAGAAGATTGTTTCTCTCTTATATAAAAGGTGTGTGGAGGTGGCAGCCCAGGGCCAGCAGGGTGGCTCCACAAATTCACCGGGGACTCAGGTTCTGTTCTTCTGTTGTTCCACCTTGGCCCAGAAGGCCGCTCAGGTTCTGGCCATCCCATCTGCACTCCAGCTGGCCAACTTGGAAGTTACTTATATCCCATTGGCCAGAACTTAAGTCACATGGACACCTAGCTGCAAGAGAAGCTGGGAAATACAGTTTTTTTTCCTGGGCCATATGCCCAGCAAAAACTTGCAATTTCTACTGTCAAGGAAGAGGGAGCGATCAGAGAATTAAGGGGAAACATGGATCCTGTCACAGTAGGCAAATATGAAAAATACCATCAAAGAAAACTTTGTAATTATATGAAAAACATGATTTTGTACAATTTGGGAACAGCAAGGTTTGAAATTGTGAACAGAATGTGACTGCAACTTTGTAATAAAATTTCAAAACGGAGAAAGCCACTCAGAGAACAAAACTGCTAGAAAATTGGTCTTTGTGGGTGATCCAATAAAAATTTTTATTTTTTCTTTCTATTCTCTATTTTTCAAATTTTCAACAATTGAGCAAACTTAACTTCCCGAAAAAGAATCCCTGTGCAGATTGCGTAATCCACTTGAGCTACAGTGTGTGTTGTGCAAGTTCTATCCTCAAATGTGCCAAGGCAGCCAGATGGGAAAAGAAGAAATGAAGTGATTTCTAGTCGTAGATGACATTATTGTGAATGCAGAAAAGTCTAAGGTACTCACAAAAAAGCAACGAGGAAAAGTGGGACCTGGGGCTTATTACAGGCTCAAGTCACAGCGATGCTGAAATACGAGCTCCATGACCTTGGGCAAACCATGACCCTCTCCACGTCAGCCTCTGTGCAACGGGAGGACTAACTGCGCCCATCTCCCAGGGCTGTGACCAGGGCTCATAGGTGGTGGTTCGTGGAAACAGAGAACTTCAGCTGAGCACATGAGCTGCAGCTAGGAGTCCACAGAAGCAAGGAAGGTGGCCAAGGCAGGAGGCGGGACCTGGTCTGAGCCTAAAGGGTGATGTGGGGTCTGCTAAGTTAGCACCCCTCCTCTGCCTCCCTGCAGAACGTGAAGGCCAGACCCAGGGGCCCCCAGGACGCCCCTCCCGCCCAGCCAGCTCTTTAGGGGGTCGAGAAGGGAGGAGAGGGACAGAGCGGCCGGGACTCAAGCCCTGTTTCAGGGCAAGGCCCTGGGAAGCTGCCCGGCCGAACCTTGGAGACTGTCACGGTGACCAAGGTCCACTGGTGACATTGAGGTCGTTTGTGCAAACGTGTGTTCCATTTCTCTAGGCAGTCTCGTTCACAGAATAAAAACAACTCCACTGACATGACTAACAGTGGGGTGCAGAGGGGGCGGCTGAGATCGCCTCCCGTGCACGGCGCCCTGGTTGCTGGTGCCGGTGGGAGTGGAGTTAGAAGGGGAGAGGTCGGGTGCCGGTGAGAGTGGAGTTAGTAGGGGAGAGGTCGGAGCTGGTGTCAGCGGCCAGACTTTGCAGCGCCTAGTAGGCCTCGGCAAGGACTCGGGGTTTGATTCGAAGGGCAATAGAGAGCATGTGAACTGAGTTCAAGCGGGTTAAAATACATGATTTAAAATCTCCAGATGACTGGTGACTCATTCATTGGCTTGTTCATTCATTCATTCAACCAGCATTTGAGCGCCTACTCTGTGCCAGGCACTGTTCCAGGCAATGGGGAACAAGGATGAACATCACAGACACAGACCCTGCCTTCCTGGGGCCAGAAGGGACGCAGACCCTAAATCGGATAATCACACGATGAAATGCAAATGGTGCTAAGCCAAGCCGGGGGTGGGGATTGTCTGACACATACGCTGCTCGTTTCCTGCTTGATCCGGCCAGTATTTACAGAGCACCCACGTTTACTGTGCCGGGCACTGTGCTGGGCGCAGGGACACGGGGAAGCAGGACAGACCCAGGCCCTGTGCCTCAGTGGGGTGCAGGAGGCAAACCTACCAATGGACCACAGGCTCGTGAGACAGGTGTGGTCAGGGTATGCCGAGGAGCGGGCTTCCTGGAGGAGGGGGCGAGGCGGAGGTAGTTAGGTGAGGGACTGTGCGTGGAGGTGAGGGACGGGGCAGGTGGGGTGGGCTGGCAGGGAGGAGGGTTGTTGGGAGAAGATGCTGTTGCCTTGGGAGAAGGTCAAGACCCATTGGAAGGAGACCCAAGGTGGCAGACACTGCCCACGAGGTGGCTTCAGAGGGCAGAGGGTGTCTGCAGGGCTCTCTCTGTCTCTCCATCTGTGTGTCTCTCTCTTTGTCTCTGTCTCTCCCTCTCTGTCCGTCTCCTCTCTCTGTCTCTCTCCGTATCTGTCTCTGTCTCCCTCTGTTAGTATCTGACGGTCTCTCGGATTCTCTCGTGGTCCCTCTCAGCCTCTCTGTTTCTCGTTCTCTGACTCTTGTCCCCGCTCTCGCTGTCTTCGCGAGTGTCAGTCAGAGACAAGGATACTGGGAAAACCCCAGGCGGGTGGGCAGAAAGCAAGGTCGGGCACAAGGACAGCTGAGCGCGGGGACAGGCAGTGACCGAATGTTCTGTTTTGGAAAGAAGCTCCAGTCAGGGGCGAAGGTGGC
>RJWJ010009258.1:0-50526 GCA_004363605.1 Indri indri
ATTATTATCTCACCCTAGAGATAAGAATGTTGAAGCTCAAAGATGTTAAATAACTTCCCCGAGTTGGCACAGATGGATGGTGGAGAGTTAGAGCCGAGAAAATAGCCTGTAGATTTCCTGTTATAGCAACCATTTCCATGACTTTGGTATCTTTTAGGTAACACTGGGAGGTTCTGAGGTTTGTAAAAAGTTGTGGGGGTAAAGGTGAAAGTCTTTTGACCTTTTGGAAGTCAAAAGACTTTGATGGAGATATGGTGACCGGGTGGCTTTAAGCTTCTTAATTAGGCTCTTGACTTCTTTACCTGTAAAATCAGGGGGTAAGGCCAGCTGATGACCAAAGTCCCTTTTAACACTAACATTCCATTCTGGATGTGCAGAAGGAAGAATGAATACCATTCTCCAAATCTTCATAGCACAGGTCTGATTTTCAAATAGGATCTGTACATATTAATCTATGGATTAAAAAACAGTCCCCCTGCTGATATTCCCAAAAAGGCACTTGCCTTTTTAGAGCCCAAAGCTTTATTTACATCTGCCAGAAACAGAGCTCTGAGTCTCCACATTTTGCAACATGAATGACTTCCCCAAATGATATAAATGTCTATACTTCCAAATCACTTTCATTATCCAATTGGCACATCCTATCTAAAACTTTATTGATTTCAGATTCCCTGAGTTGCAATTGTGTTAAAACCTAGAAATGGTAAATGCACCAATAATTGCTTGCAAATAGCTATAATAAAATACATGATTCTGTAGAAAGCTACTGGCAAAATGCTAGCTGATGGTAATGATGGTATAGGCAATCATAAAATCCCTCCTATGTAGATCACATGACATTTAGAGTTCCAGCAGGTTACCGTTTTTCTATTGCTGTGAATGACCAAAAAATGATTATGCATGGCATTTATAAAACAAATGTTATTATCAGCATGTCAAGCCATAAACATCTTACCATATTTCTGCAGCTGAAACATGTTGGACCATAATCATTCCATTGGCATTAACAGAGAGGCCTGTAGGATAGCAAAATAATATGAGTAATAAACTGAAATGAGTTAAAACAATAATTTCAAAGAAATGATTCACTATAACACAGTCATAGTTAAATTTTTCCCCTCCTCCACCAAAATACTGAAATGAACAATGTTCAAGCAAGTAGGGTAGTTCTCATAGTCCTAGAGGGGAAGAGGGGATGATTAAAGGTTAGACACATTATTCCTTCTCTTCTGAACTCCTACTTTTTTACCTCTCCCCTTGTAAAACGATTCAGTAAGAACAATCTTACAGTTCTACAATAACCACTCCAATGTATGTACTACGTGGAAAATTTGACTCAAGGAACAATGCTTCAGGACTCATCTGAAAAACTGGTCATCATGATGTGAACAGTAGGACTGAACACACAATTAAGCTGAATCTACTCCACCTTTTCATGTTCAAAGCAACTGTAAGGAATAATACAAAGTACACATCACTGCCTTCTTTCTCAAGAATGAGTTGATGATGTAACAGAAGGATCAAGACAACACACGTGAAAAAATAGAGAACAATTAGGTCTCTAATCCGCACAGATGGGGATAATATCTACAAAGAGTTGGTATGAGGCTTAACTGGGATATGCATGTAAAATGTCTAGCACTGTATATAGCATATACTAGATGCTTTCCAAATGGTAATTATCACTATTAATAATAAAATGTATAATAGTATTAGCATAACCACTATTAATATATAATATCTTGGAACTAGAATAGCTCTAAAATGTCATTTTACCCAAAACTCACACCAATACATAAATCCCTTTTACAAAATCCTTAGCAGAGATCATCTAGTGATAGGGATGGTTACTACCTGAACCCTACCAGTGATAGGATAGGTCACCATTTAATGCCAGAAAACTTTCCTGATAACAAGTTGAAATCTGCCTCCCTGTAATATCTACCCATCAAATCTATACCAAATAAAAACAATACTCCTGTCCTGACTTATTTTACTAGTGTTATTTTATTGAAATGGAGGAGGGAATGGGGAAAGAGCAACTTCCATTTGTTTAGAATATAAGGCCATGGAAAATAACCCATTCAACAAGAATTATGACATAAAGAGAAATTTATGAAGGGAGCACACATGAAATCAACTTTAAAAGGCAGTAATGTATCCATTAGAACTGAATGTTCATGTATGAATTACATCGATGAGCTAGCTAAATCCTTCAGATGCCCATGTTAATTTTAATTCTGCACCACCTCTCAAGTATGATTTGGCCTTCCGAAAAGTAACACTGCCTGAAATGCTACATTATGTTCTTATGCCACTTTATGACAACCAAATGACCGTTACTTAAGGACATAGCTGTATTCCTAACAAAATGTTGCTACAATTGTCATGAGTTTATCTCTGCTGAGGTACCATTCATTCTCCAGTGCAATGCCAAGGAATTGGAAGAAAATGTCAATCTGTGAATTCCAATTGTAACCTTGTGAATACGTGTTGCATTTAGGTAGGGAAAAAAATTGTTCTCTCAAACAATGTAATCACTTAATTAGGGCTTCCAGAACTGTTCTTTAACCTAGTTCTTCTAAAACAATTTAATCCCCAACTTGCAAGTTGTAATATCAAGACCATGGAGAAGGCTTCAAAGTCCTCTATACAATTCCACCAACTACCTTCTTAGCATTACCAGAGATTTCTTTAGGTTAAAGTCACAACTTCTCTTCATAAAAACCTCTCTCTCTTTCCTTCTCTCTCCCTGTCCCCTTAGCTCTTTTTTCTTCTCTTGATTGCCTTCTTAATTCTACACATACCAGCAAAGATGATACCTAGCACCTATATGTTCAAAAAACTCCTATGTCTATCATCACAGAAAAAGAAAAAAAAAAAAACAGTGTTAATATCAGACCTCAAAAAAGCAAGTTCTCTTCATATCACTTGTCCACTACTGAGTCTACCAGTATGGCCCAAGGGAATGGTAAACTACTATCAGCCAGGATGTATAGGATGGCATCATACAACCACCTCTGTAATGGCGGAGGCAGGGCATGTGATTTGCAGCCCCACTAGGTGGGAGTCAGATAAATCCCCAAAGGAAAATTGGTATATGCTAAAGAACAGAGGAAGAGGTACTGGGAAGGTGAAAACAGCAGATGTCTACTATAGGCAACTTGGGACAAACTCAGCACAGATTTTAACTCAAGGAGAAAAAAAGTACCACATATATGGGGAGGAAAACAAGTATTATTTGAGAGCGTAAATGAGTAAAAAGAAACAGCGCCCAGAATTTACTTTGCAATTCTTCTACAATTCTCCTAGCAATTTTGTACAATTTAAAAGGGGAGAAAAAGCACTTCTGATTTTCACTAAATGGAAGGTACAGAAATATTAGCAAAATTAGAAATATTTACCAAGACAACAGGTTTCTTAGAGAAAGGTGGTAGAGACAACTGATGTCACAATAAGAAGAAAGAGTTGATAGGAAACAGAAACAAGTTCAAAAGAAGGGAAAGGAGTGATAATATATGTGGAAAGAAGATTGGGAATTTAAAAAATCTAATGTAAGGAACTATTGGTATTCATCAGATACTAGGGAGTTTCTTTGTCTTAAGGGCCTTACCCTGTGGGGTCAGGGAATACCTATTTGGTCTAGCATAGACTGAATCGCCCCCGTTCTCTGCTGATTTTTTAGTAGATTAACTTAAAGAGCATGTGAAGGAGTGAGTTTTCCTTCTCCTGACCTCCCGGATTCTTCCCATATCATAATATTTAAGAAAGTGACTCCTCCTTGGATCATCCAGTGAGATTTCTTGTCACAGATAAATCAACAGGAAGCATTATTCACCATCTGCAACCACACCTACCATCTGCCACACCATGGTTACTTCAACACCTAAAAATCCACATGACACCCTCAACTCAGGTCTGTCCAAAGTCATCAGCCTCCTGTGGTTGGAGAGACATCAAATCTCAGCTCTTTTATTTGCTGCATTAAAATTCCAGCAGTTGCTGTCAGGCAGCTGCAAACCCTGACACTTAGCTCCTTCTCATGGTGAGCAAACACAATAGGCCCTCCCTATGCTATCTTGAACATGACAGCAGTATCATTTTGGAACAATTAACAGTGTCTGTCTCTAACCAAAAGCATTCAGCTGCTGTAGCTAACATCAAGCAACACTGAGAAGAAAGCAGGGAGTTGAGACTCGGGACTCATAATGTATGTAAAATATATCCCTTCCTTTCCAACAGTTGTGACAGATGCAGAATTTGGTGCCAATGCTACATTTAGGTCCATCTCCAGAAACTCATAATCAGCTGGGAAACTTCAGATTTCCTAGAAAAAGAGTGCTCTAAATACAGCTCAGGCATCTGCCAACAGAAATCCCAGGAGCCAGGTCTAGCTTGGCCAATTGAGCCCACTTGTAGCAGACTGATTTTGTGTAACACTAGCAAAGAGGCTTTCCCTTTCCCACTCTGTTTCTTTGAAAATGTCACACTATCTGGCTGAATAAATAATCCTTCGAACACTAGCAATCCTGAAGTTAGCCTGGCAAACATCCAAGACTGTTTAGAAGATTCAACTTGGTGTGTTTGAGAAGCCACATGTCCAAATCATCCAACAGTGGAAATCAGCAACTGTCTCCTCCTTTAAGAAGGAAGTATTTTAATAGTTGAATAGGCTAAAAACTGCCAGCATTTACCACTAAGCTCAATTCGGAAAAACCCCACGGAGAACTGGAACAAAGAGGCTCTTTGAGCCAGGTGCAGTGGCTTATGCCTATAATCCCAGCAACTGGGGAGGCTGAGATGGGAGGATTACTTGAGGCTAGGAGTTCAAGACCAGCCTGGATGACATAGTGAGACCCCCCCCCCCAATCTCTAAAAACCAATAGGAAAAATTAGCCAGATATAGTGGTGCATGCCTGTGGTCCCAGGGGAGGCTGAGGTAGGAGGATCACTTGCCTGGGCAACAGAAAGAGACTCTGTGTGTTTAAAAAAAAAAAGCCATCTTCACATGGTCAAACCCTGGCCTCCTCCCCCGCCCCATTTCCACTTCTGTTTTGTGGAAAGCCCCATGGAGAAATGGAACAAACAGGCTCTTTGAGCCAGTTGCAGTGGTTTATGCCTGCAATCCTGGCAACTGGGGAGGCTGAGGTGGGAGGATCATTTGCCCAGGCAACAGAAAAAGACTGCATTGTTATGTTTTTTTTAAAAAAAATCCATCTCACATGTTCCCCGTTTCCACTTCTGTTTTGTGGAAAGCAGTAAGTCAAACCCAGCCCAAACCTTGCATTTGCAGGCATTGAGGGAAGCTAAAAGGAAGAGGTTTTGATTCAACAAGCTACTGCTATCCTCCTTTATTAAGGAAGACTTACACCTCAAGAAAAATTAGTAACATTTTGCTGCTGCAGAATGCTTGGATCATGGAATGAACTGGCCCTGCAGTTCTCTTTGCCACCCTTACCCCCACACCTCCTATGCTCAGCCATTGCACTCAAAGGTCATCCCCAGTGTTCCAATTTTTTCCCACCTCTGGGCTTTTGCAGTACTGTTTCTTCTGCCTGAGACTCCCTTCTCTGATCTCCTGCCTAATTCATACTCATCCTTTAAGACTCAGCTGGAACCTCATCTGCATCAGGAGGTGATTCCTGACCTCCTCAGGCCTACGCTAGCTGCCTGTCTTCTATGCTGCAATAACACCTTGTTGTACTCCTCTATAGAAACACTTATCAAATCACATTATAGTTTTGGTTTACTTCTCTGGTACCCCTACAAGATTCTTGAGGGCATGGATTTATTTTACTCACTTTTGCTTTGTTTTTAGATTCCTGCCCCCTAGTCCAGTACAATTCCTGGCACATAGAAGGAGCTCAATAAATGTTACTTAGATGAATAAATGAATGATTGAATTATTAATAAAAGGTAGGCAAATTTAGTAGACTTTTTTGTATTATGACCTGAAGATCTTTCCAGGGACAAAATATCTGAAAAGCCACCATTAGAGATCTTGTGGTTCCTTTTACTTCAGATTCTTGTGGTCTTGCAATAAAGTCACAGATAGGCCAGGACAGTGCTGTCTTTCTCAGCAGGTAATTCCTCAGCACACTAATGTCCCTTAGAGTCATCTATTACCCCAGAAACCTAAGAACAGGCTACAAGGGAACATAAAAAGAAAGTTCTTATGGAGTCTTAAAGGTACAGAATGAAACAATGTCCAAGAAGGGTAAGGTAGTCAAAATAAGTGATTGAGCACACAGGCTTTAGAATCATTCAGACTTGAGTTTGAATCCTGGTTTTGCCACTCACTGGCTGTTACATTTAGGGAAATATACTTAACTTGTGCATCAGTTTTTTTCATCTGGAAAATGGGAATAGTAATATCCAAATCACAAGATTAAATGGCATAATATATAAAATGCTTAGCAAAATGTTTAGCACATAATAAACACTCATGAAATAATAATAATTGTTTTATGGTGATTAATTTAATAAGACAGAAACTGTTGTTATTTTTAAGGCTGGGCATTGAGAGTTTTGAGGTAAAGGTAGAAAGATGCACACAGTGTAGGCAATAAAAGCTTCTTAAGACAAACCGCACCACTCCCACAGTTTTTCCTAGAACTGGTCCAGCCTTAAGAGAAATCTCATAACTAAGGTCAGTGCCAGGGAGATTTGAAAGCATCCCTATCAATACAGGAATGTGGATGGGAGCTGAGAGACTGCTGTGGGATATTATCACATGCTCCCAGTTTCTTTCGGGGAGAAACTTCTGAGGAAGATTCCAATCCCTTCCCCAAGTGGTGTAAGAAGGGATTCAGTCCCTGTCTTGAACATCATCTGGTGTGTTTGAATGCCTTAGACACTCTTTTAAAATAGAGGCATATGAAGCAAGGCTGAGCAAGCAAGCATGTGAGTTCAGAGGCTTCAGAGAGCCGCCCAAAAGGAAAACGAGGGGTGCAAGTCGAGACGCAGAGGAGGGTTGAGTGAACGTAAATACTTGAGCCAGAATCATTAACTACAAGGCTACATTCAAGAAAGCCAGAGATTGGATCCAGCTTCCTCTGTTCTTCCTCTTTTTTAAAGAGTCAAGAAACTGAGCTCTGATTAACCACACACCTTATCTAAGTATGATCACACCTTAATACAGGGATTACTCAGCATTTATTTTAACTTCAGGTTAAGAACATAAACATGAGCTACCAATTCAGAAAATGGAAATATTATTTATCCTGTACTTTCTATCTCCAGTTTCCAGCAAACTGGAAAGAGTAAGAAGAAAATTACCAAATATTTGGCAAAATGTCATCACACTGAAAACATCTTTATTCAGCCGAAAATGAAAGTGTGGCTATAGATGACCAACATTTTCTCCATATGATGGAATACTTCCTGCTCTCACAAAAATAATTTGGGTACTTGGAAAGTCTGGCGTGGTGGGAAAAGGGCCACAGTGCTTCAGAAGTCTACCTGCACACACCCTCTGAAAGAAACAGCTCATTCGAGTTTTGCTCCGGGCAGAGCACATCCGCTTCCTAAGCGAGTCATTATGTAGTTGCTCTGTGCCAGACACTTTAATGAGGGGAGAAGACAGGAGACGGAAGTTTCAGAAACTGCCCCTTCTCATATATAAGTCATAGCTGATTACCGTCATAATGAAAACATAGAATAAGCACACTCTGGTGATCAAAGGAAAGGATCAGATGGTGATATTTTTCTGCATAAAACAAAATCACTAATATACCCAGATATCAGTATAATTGACTGGAAATTAGTTAAAACACCAAGAAGCTGAAAAACACAATACGGAGGGTTCATGCCATAATCTGGGACCATTTTTCCCACTACCACTCATCACATGTTTAAAGAAGTGGGAAAGTGAATGGCCAGTCACAGCCGAGTACGACAAGCCCCCTTCTGCTCTCCGTGTGCTTGAGCTCCTCCAGGGATGGAACGAGAGCTTGACTTACTTATATGTGTGTGATAGTGGCAGGTTTTTTTCCCAAATAAATAAAATATGACACAAATCATGTAATAAAAAAGTCACAATTTGTCACATACAAGATCTCTTCTGCAACATTTTTCAGATGTCAACGTCATCTCATGAACAAATAAGAGAGGGAAGCAGTGTTTTAAAAATCTTGGTGAAAAATGGTTGTGCGCTCAGAATTCTAAGGTGGCTCTGTGTCAGGGTCCTTTCCTGACATGACCTATGTTTGGGGAGTGCTTTCCCCAGATCGTAAAAGGTAGAAGAGAAAAACCTCAGAAAGATTTGCTGTAGGCATTCAGGAGTTCCACTGAATAAATGTGAGTTATTACAGCCTAAAACTTAATTCTATAGAGTAAGGTTGGATGCTCAGCACATAGTCAAAATAATGAAAAGGGAGACAGCCATGGTGAGAGGTGATGCAGAAATGAATGGACCGAGAAATAAAACCCAGCACTAGTCGAACCTCTGAGAATTCAACTGCAAAGCAAGCTCTGCCTTGAAAAGTGGGATTCAGTGCCATCTATGCCCATGTCCAATCATTAGGTTAAATGTCTGTCCAGTTGCCAGTAAACAAGTATAAATCACAGAAAAGAGCATGATACGCAATGGTTTGACATACGCCAGGTTTCTACAACATAACAGAGACATATACATAACATGGGGAAAGACATAATGCCTTCTCTTAAAAAAAAAAAAAAAAAAAGCTTTTGTATGGAAGACCTAAATCACTCAATATGGTCATGCAATCATACTTTAGGAGGGCCATTGTGGTGTGATGGAAAGAGCATTGGATGGGGACTCAGTAGACCTAGTCCTTGTCTCAGCTCTTCCCCCTTTCCAGCTTAGGGAATAACCTCCCTAACCTCTCTGTTTCTCAATTTTCTCTCTTACAGGATGACTGTGAAAATAGTATCTTTCCTCCTTACCTTAGGTGTTTATTATGAAGAGTAAATGAGACAACATATGTGAAAATATATACTGTCCATAACATTTTTTTTTCCTTTTCCCAAGGAATTATACCCATGCCCAGGGCTTTAAGATCTTTAAAAACCAACTGATGTCCTCAAATTTGTACATCCAGCTGTGGCCTCTTTCCTAAATCTCAGAGCTCTGTATCTGCCTCTGGACATCTCCAGCTGGGTAGCCTTTGAGCACTGCAACTTAATAGGTCCAGTTGAAATGGTCCTCTTTCTAAACCCACACGAACACACTACTGACACATGCCCCAATCCTCCCTGCCACATTCCCCCCTCAGTCTAAGTCACTACCCTCCACCTAAATTCTCAGATTTGCCCTACATCTCTCGCTCTCCTTCAAGCATGCACCCAACCACACCCAGTCACCATGTGTGAAGCAGCTTCACTGCACTGGTTACCAACTTGTCTGAGTCCAGTGATACAGAACACACAAGTTATGCAAGCAGGTTTATTACTTACAGATAAGTAGCAAAGGACAACAGAAGTCTAGGATTCGTTGCAAGCTGGTCCCCCAAGGCTCAGGAAAGCTGTCTGGGGAAATAGAGTCTTGACTGCATGTGCCCCACTTGCACTGCAGCTTAGGAACCCTAGAAAGCAGCCTAGGTTGAGTTTTATTCCTTGGAGTCACCTGATTCCCTGGGCTGAAGCATTGAAAGACATCCCAACTCTAGTCAGGACTGGAACAGAGCCTGAGCTATTCCAGCCAGTGGCTCCTTATCTCAGGATGTTGCATTCCCAGCACATTCTACAGTTATTCTTAGAACTATAAGTGAGAAAGAGGGGAGAAATGGGTTGTTCCAAGGCTATTGTGTGTGTGTGTGTGTGTGTGTGTGTGAGTGTGTGTATACACACCACATTTTCTTTATCCATTTATCCATTGATGGATTCTTAGGTGGATTCCAAACCTTTGCTATTGTGAGCAGAACTGAGGTTTGCAGGAAAAAGAAGTTCTTCCTGTAGCCTGAGAGTTCCAGCCTGCCCTTCCTGGCAGCCTGCCCTACAGTATACTGATACACACACACAAACACACACACACATACATATATATTTACTTGCAGATGACTATCTTTGCAAAATGCACAAGAACTGGTATTGTTTTTTCCCTTCTGGGAAGGAACTTAGTGACTGGAAGATGGAGGATGGAGAGTTACTTCTCGCTGTATATCCTTTAGTAACTTTGAATTTTGAATTATTTCAATATATTGCCTATTGAGAGAGTTTTAATGTTTTTATTTTTAAAATACATAATTCTCCAAGAGTTTTATTCTAATTCTTACAGATTTTTTCCTCCATTTTCCAAATATTCAGTTCTCATCTTTGTCCACCTAGGTAGATTGGCCAAAATAAAACGTGACTTGAAACACACAACTTTCAAAATATGGACTCCTTAAAAACTATTGATGCTTTGAAAAATCCAATGATCAACATAATTTTAAAAGATTTTGAAATTGTTGAAAAAAATCTATCTTTGCCAGACTCTCAGGCTAAAAGCAGCATTAGGGAAGGGAGAGCTTTCTAGTTGCCTTGATGTCATGTATAAAAATATTGTTGACATTCACTTTGAAATGGGCAAAACATCAAAGCAACAGGTGAGCACTCAATTGCAGCCAACAAGAAGCCCCGTTATGCTATGGTACATCAGTAATGTTTACTGGGATTTGGGTATGTCGTTTAAAGACGTGTAACTTGATGGTGATGCATTGGCCAGGACCAATTTCTGCTGTGTGAAAAGGCAGATGTTATTATTTAAAAAAAATGCACAATTCCCATATGAGACTTCATCTTCAATTTGGATCTTTACTATGATAGATGAAGCTGGAGGGAACTAACTCTCAATCAATATTAATGGCAGGAAATGAAAAGCCAACATACAAACTGTACAGAGAAAGACTAAGAAACAGCCCATCACCAGCATGATACTGGAAGTTAGACTGTTTATCCTCTGACTTCTTGCTTCCTCTGGCATTGATTTTATTTTATTGTAAATGAAAATGCTGTATCTGCGAATTACGGGATAAAAAATAAGGAACTAAATAAACTAGCTTCTGATACTTCTAGAAAAAAATGAATAACATTTCCTTGATTAATAAGCACACACACACAAAAAAAAGCTAGGTATGGTGGTGCCCACCTGTAGTCCCAGCTACTCAGAAGGCTGAGGCAGAAGGATCTCTTGAGCCCAGGTGTTTGAGGCTACAGTGCACTATGTTCACACCTGGGAATAGCCACTGCACTTCAGCCTGGGCAACATAATGAGATCTGTCTCTAAAAATATGCATTTTTTTTAATCTAGAGAACTCAGTTCTCTTTGAGAACACACAGTCTATGGAAAACCATGACAACTGCAGCCAACCATCAGGCCACTGCACAGTAATCTGGGCTTTCTAGCACTATGGCAGTCAAATATAAACTCTGCTAAAAAAATAAAATCGGTAGGTTTTCTATTCACTGCCTGATAAAAAGTAGGTAAGACCCTCCTAAGCAAGGCACAAAACCAAGAAGTCAAAGAGGAAAATATTAACATATTTAACTCCATCAAAATATTGACAGATTCAAAAACATTCATAAAACAGAACAAAAATAAAGTTCACAAGTAAGTGAAAACACAAGTAAAATATTTGCAATTCATATAGCAAACAAATTAACCATATGTAAAATAAACGAAGACCTCCTAAAAATCAATAAAGAAAAGGCACACCAAGGCAGAATCAGCAAAGGACAAGCACGGGCGATTCATAGAGAAGGGAATAAAAATGGTTAATAAATGCTTGAAAGATGTTTACTAACATTAATAATCAAGAAAAAATAAACTAAAACAACAACGATATGTCATTCCTTCTCCATCAGATTGAAAAAATATTAAAACATTATAATTCTCAGCGTTGGCAAGGGTGAGGAAAATTGAGTACTGTCCTCTCTGTTTGTGTGAGTGTAAATTAGTATAGCCCTCATGGAGAACAATTTAGCAGTATTATCAGATTTTAAAATGTGAATTCCATTTGACCTAGCAATTCTACTTCTAAGATTATCTCCTACAGACATAATCATACTTAGATATATGACCAAAGATTATGCACTGTAATTATGTTATTCATAGTTTAAAGAAATGAAAACAATTGTCTATCACTAAGGAAAGTAGTTAAATATATTTCGATAGATCCATACCTTGGACATCTATGCAGATCCTAAAAAATTAAAATAGACCCATATGCACAGATATAGAAAGATCTTAAGACAGTATTTTAAAAGCAAGTCAAATTTATAATACAAATAAAATGGATATGTGCACATATATGTATATTATATGAGTCTATAAATACATGGGGAAAAGTTTGAAATTATAGGCACCAAACAGTGGTTTCTTCTAGGAAGGAGAATAGGATGGGGGATAGAAAATGAAAAAGGGGCTTTCACTTTTAATTCTTTATTCTTTCATGCTATCCAAATCTTAATTTTTGTAATACGCTATAGTATGCTGAATGGTGCCCCCAAAGATGTGTGATCTCTGACACGTGCGTCAAAGTGGCTAGACTACAGTACACAACTATTTAATCACGTAATAATCTAGGCGTGGCTGTGAAAGTGTTTTGTAGATGTGGTAACATCTGCAGTTGGTTGACTTTAAGTAAATTACCCTCAGTGGTGTGGAGGAGCCTCATCCCAGTAGTTGAAGGCTTAAGAGCAAAAACGGAGGTTTCCTAGAGAAGGAGAGATTCTGCTTCAAGATTGAAGCACCATTTCCTGCTTGAGTTTCCAGCCTACTGGCCTGTCCTATAGATTTTGGACTTGCCCAGCCCCACAGTCATATGAGCCAATTCTTTAAAAAATATACACAGACACACAGACACACACACGTATTAGTATACATACACACATACGTATTTGTATGTATGTATGTGTGTATATATGTATATATATATATACTATATATATATACTTCCCATTGATTCAATTTTTCTGGAAAACCCTGACTGATACAAGTAAATCTCATCTTGAGATTTACTGCATTATCTGGAGGGCCCTAAATGCTATTACAAGTATCCTTATAAGAGCAAGGCAGAGGGAGATTGGACAGACACGCAGAGCGGAAGACAGAGGCAGAGGTTGGAATGATGCGGCCACAAGCCCAGTAACGCCAGCAGCCACCAGAATCTGAAGACGCAAGGAATGTTTTCTCCCCTACAGCCTCTGGTAGGATTATGGCCCTGCTGACACGCTGATTTTGGCCCAGTGAAACTGATTTTAAAATCCAAAACTGTGACAGAATAAATTTCTACTGTTTTAAGACATCAAGTTTGTGGTAATTTTTTACAGTGGCTACAGGAAACTAACATGTATGTACATACTCATGTAGCAGTTGGATAAAAATATAAAAATTAAAAAATTTTTTATGACCAGGGAAGCAACTATGGTCTGATAAAAAGAATAGGATCTTTAGATTCAGAGAGACTTGAGTTCTAATTCATGCTCCATCACTAGCTACATAGCTACAGGAAAATCAAACCCTGAGTCTCAGTTTCCTCATCCATGAAATGGGGTAATACCTACTGTGGTGGACAAAGCAATGACCCCCCCAAAGGTGTCTCCCAAACCTGTCAATACGTTACCTTACCTGCCACATCAGACTTTGCAGGTGTGATTAAGTTAAGGCTCTGGAAATGGAGAGATTATCCTGGATTATCCTGGTGGACCCCATGCAATCACAAGAGTCCTTATAAGAGGGAGGCAGGAGGCAGAGGCAGAGATGTGACAATGGAAGCCAAGGTCAGAGGGAGAGGTTTGAAGAAGCTATATTGCTAGCTTTAAAACAGAGGAAGGGACCAGGAGCCAAAGAATCCAGGCAGCCCCTAGAAGGTGAAAGAGGCAAAGAAATGAATTCTTCATTAGAGCCTCCAGAAGCAATGCAGCCTCTACCAAAACCTTGATTTTAGGCTGGGCACAGTGGTTCATGCCTGTAATCCTAGCACTCTGGGAGGCCGAGGGGGAGGCTTACTTGAGCTCAGGAGTTCAAGACCATCCTGAGCAACAACAAGACCCCATCTCTATTTATTTTAAAAAGAAAAAATTTTTTTAAAAACTTTGATTTTAGCCCAGTGAAACCCATTTCAGACTTCCGACCTCCAAAGGTACACAATAATAAATTTGTGCTGTTTTAGGCCATTAAATTTGTGGTTGTTTGTTATAGCAGCAATAGGAAACTAATATACCTATCTATCCAAGTTATTAGGAGGATTAAAAGCATTCTTTTAATTATGACAATATTTATTGTTAGCAAAGGCTATTTTAAAAAACAATTCTGAAAAGTAACTTACCTCTGTAAGCCAAAAATGCTTATATTTAGTAGTTCAGATTTTCAAAATGTCTTCACTATAGGATTCATTTTTGTGTATCTACTTCTCCAGATGTGAAGGAGATTTGCTTCCCATGTGGCCCCACAGGGTTAAATAAATTTTTTAAATATTTTATTTCCTGACTTGAAGTCTATCTTTAAGAAAGGCATTAGGCCAAGAAAAAAACAAACAAAAAACCCACCTAAATGACTTCTGTGCATTCTTTAGTCTTTATCAGAAAGAGACAGACCTAAAACTTATTTCTTTTTCCAGTGAGAGGTTGCCAAGTTTTTTCTGAAAAATTACCTTAGTTTTATTCAAAAAGCCAATGACTCTTAAACTTTAGGTAAGTCAATGTAAGTCAATGTAAACTCTAAGATACAGTAAAATAGCCGTTATAACCTCTGCCTATACCTAACCTTCCATGCCCTAGTCTCTTTGACCAGCACCTTATTTGAAGCATCATTTGGCTCATTTCCCACCTGGACTTCATAGTCAGTTATCAACTATGCCCTCACTTGCCCAGGACCCCTCTTCTCTAGACCCCCTCCTGTACCTTAATTGCCAGTCCCAGCTCTGGGGAGACTCCCCTGCCTACCTTCTGTGCACCTTCTCTCTGCCCAGGGAGCTATGCCAATGTTAGCCTCATAACTGACTGTTTGGATGGATGATCCACCATAAAATCGGACTGTCATCAGCCAGACCCACAGAACTTAGCTGTTTATCTTGTCTCGTGCTTGTCTTTTATTAATTTTCCATAGCATTTGCCATGACAACTGTTCAAAATCTTCTCTCCTCTACTAAGCCCTTAAACATCCACCCCGTTCCCACTCTCTCAGCAAATTAGTTCACCTCTGAGTTTTCATTTTGCAGAATAGGGTAATCTAACAAGTGCTTTCCCTTGCTTGTACTCTGCCTGAAAAGGCATCCCTGGCCAAGGCCCTCTTCCTTGCATCACTCTGGCCTCACTCTCCTCTCAAACCTCCCTTAGCCACCTATTGTCTCTTCTAGCACCAATGTTTTCCTCTGCACTTACCATTTTATTGAGCCTATAAACATTCTCGGGGTGGGGGGTGGTATTGTTCTTCAATCACCTTTCCCTCTTCCTTTCTCAAAAATATCCAAATTTACTGCCTCTATTCTTTTGAACAGCTAATATTTATTGAAAGCTTTTTGTGGGTCCAGGACTGTGCTACGTGTTTATGTGCGTTATCACATTTATTCCTCCTGCGGAAGATACTGCCATTACTTCATTGTATGAATGAGGAAACTGTCTTGGGAAATTTAAGGAACTCATCAGAAACACAGAGCTTGTAAATAGCAGGACGGGGATTTGGACTCAGTCCAGCCAATGGCAATTGCTTTTGCTAACCGTCCAGCGGCATTGCCTTTTCCCTGACTGCCCTTTCCCATCCCGACCTCTGGTGATCTGTCCCTACTCTGCCCGCTCTGCTGAAACTGCTCCATTCATGAATTCTTACTTCCAAAATCGAGTGGCTTTTTCCTGGTTCTCATTAAAATGGCCGTTTGCCCTCTGTTGACCTCAAGGATGCTGCACTCCATGATTTCCTCCTTGTTCGCTGACTTCTTCTATTCTGCCCCTTCTGGATCCTTTGCCTGCTCAGGTCTATTCTTGATTTTCTTCTTTATTTTTAATACTTTTACCTTTTGCTGGCAACCACTCCCAATGATTCAAAAATCAGTGCTATTTACAAGGCTCCTTTAGTAATTCAACAATAATTTATTGAAGATTTCCCTTTCTGGTTCTGAAATGTTTATTCTGACAAACATGGAAGCTATTCCAGGACTTGGCTACAGAGAGCCAACTACCACCTGGTGAAGGTAATGTAGCTAAATACACTGTGACAGCCCAGAAGGTTCTGGAAAGAGGATGCACAAAACACAGGCACTCAGAGAGCTGCTCTCTTTCAAGCTTTCAATTTAGGAAGGCACTCTTTTTCCCCATTTGTAAAGGGGAAGTAAGACCATCAACCAACATTAGCAATATGTGGACAGTCTAGAGCATGATATATAAATAGCAAACATGTAAATCATAAGGGAATAAGTAAAGGACAAATAATAGATATTCAAATAGCAAGATCAAGAAAAAATGCTTCTGTTCAGGCTCATTAGCCCTTGTTACTTACAAGGTTACTTATACAATGTCATGTCATTTTCTGTTCTGGCGCCTCTTTCAGTCTGTATTAATGTTGGATGTGGTGGTTATTTTGTTGTGTTCTCTCAGCTTAAGCAAGCCTAGTTGAAACAGTCTTTCTGGCAAATGTTTCAGATAACACCCAATGGACTCATGCCAATAAATTGTACTAAGCCAAACTGTAATGAGGTGATGTTTATTTATTAAGTTGGTGAGCAATTTTATCTGCTAATTTTTTATTAAGGGGCTTAATTCTCCTCTTCTGGTTCAGGAGAAAATAACAACATACTCTCCTGAGGCACTGACAGGAACAGAACCCTCCGCCCATTATCCAAAAATATTTTCAAAAGTATCCGGGCCTTTTGTTCTCCAGAGCATCCTTTAGCTGCCATTGAAGAATACGAGGTGCTACTATTGGTCACAGAAAGAGACCTGAGGTGGAGAAGGTCACAGGTATGCACATCTGAGCTTTATCTGCCCCATCCTTTCCCACCCTTTGGCAATGTCCCCATTGTCATTGACATGTATTTATTAACTTTTCCTGTGTGTAAATTAACCTTAATTTTTACAAAAAGAGTTACAGGTGCTAACATGGCCACCAGCCCTTCTTATTTTTTTCCACTATTCCTACAGTAAACAGAGGGTTTCATAGTTAAGTATTTTTCCTGCACACACCCTAACTTTGAAAACCTGAAAATTAAGGCCACCTTCTGAAATTCAATCTAATTAAATCAACACATGATGAGAGAAGACAGAAAGTCTCTTTGTCCCTACAGAAAGACTTGCTTCTGTAAAAACAATTCCTAGCTTTCTCAGTAGTAAGAATGCATCTAAAGAAATAATGTATTAGAAGTCAGTGTCCCAGAAAAATACCAGGTCCAGAAGGCAAACCTTGGGAGTATGTGTCTAGCTCTAGCCAACAGAATAAAAATTGCTCACGAAGAACTCTAACATTCTGGACCTGAAAGAAGTTATTGTTCTCTGCTCAGGATTTGAGAAAATTCATCAATTCCAGTATGACCCAACTTAAATGAACTCCAAGACCGTTGATCTGTCTGCTCCCCAAGCAAATTTTTCAGTGTTAATTTTATTTCCCAGCTACTTAAAAATAGTGAGAGTGCTCTGAATTGAACCATAAGATCACTCCCATCCCGCAACATACCTTCTATGGTATATTAATAAGTTCTCATTCTGGTTTACCCATTAGTCTCCTGCTAATGTGGTTTTTTAATCTAATCTATCTGTGGGGTATTGGCGAAGGTCCAGTTTCTGTAGTCGCAAGACTAAAATTCACAACCTGTGAGGCCTCCTAGTGGCCAGTCAGTGGTTCCTCCTCTAACCCTTACGGCACCTGCTTTCCTCTTTAAAACACCAACAAAGATCTCACCTATTAGAAACAATAAGCGAGCTTAGTAGGTGGCCATTACCTAATAAATGTAACAGAAAGCTGTCGTTTTTATTTGTATCAATAATATCTAGATATAAAATATAATACCAAAAAATCCCTTTCTGGAAGGCAAAATAGAAAATCGAAATACATAGAATCTATATGAACAAAATGATAGAACTTAACCAAAAGACATGAAAGATTGTAACTAGAGACAACATTCCTGAATAAAAAGACTTGTTATTGTAAAGAAGTCTCAATAAATTCATCGATATGTTTAATAAAAGTTCCATCAAATTTTCAGAAGAATTGGGGGGGAACTTGACGAGATAATTTCTAAACTTCTGAAAGAATGAACTAAGAGAATAAACTAAAAATCTATTCAAGAGAAGTTCAAAAAAAAAAAATACTAGGAGCTTGTCTTATCAGGTAGTAAAAATACAGCAATTACCTAGTCTAGTGCTAGCACAGAAATAGAAATAAAAACAAGCAGAATAATGCAAAGTCCACAAACACATCCGCTATTAGACAAAGATAAGATTTCAACTAGAGGAAAAATAATGACCATAACAAATGGCCTTGGAATACCTATTTGACAATTTTAGGAAAAGTAATGCAGTCAAATTACTATTTCAAAACTTAAATCCAAATAAATTCTAAACAGATCAATGACTTAAATGCAACCACGAAAGTGTCTGAAGACATAAAGTTTCCTAATTGAGGTTAGAGAAGATTTTACAAGCCAAACGCAAAAATCAGAAATAAGAAAATAAAAGATTGACTAATTTTACCACAAAATATTACCTTGGGAAATGCCATTACAAAATTCTAAAAATATTTGACAAACTGGTAAAAAAAAATCTGCAACACATTTGACAACTAATGTCTTAAGTGTTTTAAAGTTTTTTGAAAGCTTTCAAATTTTTATTGAGTTTTTCAAAACTCAATGAAAGGAAAGCAGCCAAATAGAAGAAGTATCAAAAGAAATAAATACACAATTCAGTAAGGAAGAAATTCAAATAGCCGTAAAATAAATGATAACATGTTCATTCTCAATAACAATGAAATATAATTTTATGAATGAGAGACCATTTGTCTCTATCTGGTGAGATAAACATATACTACTGATAGGAGTATAAATTGTTATAATTTTTTTAGAATGCATTTTGAAAATATGTATAAAAATCATTAAATGTGTAAATATCCTTTAACCCAGCAATTTGCCTTCTATTCTTCCTAAGAAAACAATAAAATATGAGCAAATTGATAAGATAAAATGATGCTCACCACATTAATTTATAACTTTAAAAAACAGAGTAATTTTACAGGTTCAACCATAAGTAATTGAAAAAATAAATTATGATGTATCTTAATATCCTGACAGCCATACTAATAATAATCTAAATGTATATATAAATGTGGACATAAATTTATTAGACATTAAGATTTCAAATGTAGTTTGAAAATAAATATAAATACAAATAAAAAGAAAAAAATGTGGTTCAACATAAAATTGTTGTTGTTATTAGATGATTTATTTTCTTCTGTAACACATGGCTTTGCATTTTAATTTTTGAGATCTGTTACAAACATGGAAAAATCTTTAACGTTAGTCGCATTATCTCTTTATCCCCAATGCCTGCCTTATAACCATATGACACTCCATCCCCTTCCTAAATGTTGTGGATCACCTTCTGTGTTCATGGACATTTTCCTTATCTTCAGAGCTTGAAAACCTCTTTAAACATGTCTTCTTAAACAAACAAAAAAAAAGAGTTAGGAGGGGAAAAAATAGGACTAGAATAATAATTGGCTCCACCAGCTGCAATATAGCCAGAATCAAGTGTTTTAATAAGCATTTTCTTCAGAAGAGAGGCAGAAGGCAAAAGAGCAGACACCAAACTACTTCATTCGCCAAACTATGAGACACAGGAGCACAGGAAGGGAGGACTGGGAAGGCTGCTAAGTCCACTCTGAAACCTGCAACAAGAGGAGCATCTTTCACTCCCATCCTCAACCAAGAGGCTGTGCTCCTTCCTCTTTCCAACTCACTTCCTGCCCTCCTATTGGTCAACTGCCTTCACTATGATGGACACCATTTGCACCCTCTCCTATCTCCCCAGCTCTCACCTCCTACCTTCACCATTAGAAGGTGAATAGACATCCATAAAAATCATTTATGAATTATTTTATTTAAACTTTTGCAGGTACAGAGACACCACAAACTCCTCGAGGAGCTCACCTCATCTTTCACCACCCAGTCAAGTCCTTCACTTTGTTTAACATGTTTCTCCTCTTTTAATTGAAGCCCTTCTTTTTCACTGTCTTCTTGCAACTTGCAAATCAACTGGTCAGCATCTTCATAAGCACCATCACTGAAGCCAGGGACCAAATCACCTCCTTGGATCAACTTGACAGTATCTCTCTAAAATAAAGCTTCAGGTTCAAATAAAAGAGGAAGAGCAGAAGGAGCTCTTTATGAGCATTATGTACCAATGGAATCCATTTAACTAACATTTACTATTCACCTACTGTGCATAAGCAGGACACTATGCTCTTGATTTTAGAGCTCTAAGCCGGAGCTCATGAAATATGTTCATGAATAAACTAAGTAAAGTGCTTGGGAAAACAGACACTGAATGATGTCTATAAATTATTTATTACTATCATAATATTATTTATATTAATTCTCATTCCCAAGATTAGCACCTTTGAATAATACTTTATACATATTTAACAACGTTCTATAACAATACTTAATGATATTATATATCTATATAAATATAAGTATTTAGCAATTTTTCATTCAGTAAAATGAAAAATTTTACTTTGAGGATAAAAGTTAGGAAAGGGAAGAAAATGAGGGGAAAAGGAACAAAGGATTTTCTTGCCCTAGACATAAGCTTCCCAGGAAACATGTACTACCAGCACTTCCCACTTTGAAACCTAGATCTTTAGAAGAAAAGGGGTATTACCATCAAATTCAGATTTCCTATACTACCACCAAGAATATAAGTCTCTAAGGGGAAGAAGTAAAATTTTAGGGTGGCTATACTCAAGAAAAATCACTAAATAAAGTAAGAAAAATCTAGTTTGTGTAATTGTAAAAGGATCATATGTCTTTCTTTATTAGGGAAAGAAAAAATTAAGTATGAAAAATGAAAATGTTCCTGCACACCAGGTGGCCCTCGTATCATTTAGTGTATTCTTGGCTAAGTTTATTCACAGTCAGAATTGCTAGGGAAAGTTCAGCAAACTGTAATAAAGAATGATATGGTAGGGAATATTTAAAAAGAGGTGGGACAAAGGCAACAACTTCAAATAAATTGCTTTGAACTTGCCTAATATTTCCCTACTCATAAATGCTAGATTTATGTACAATGGATCTCACTGAGAGAGCTCTTGTTTGCTTGCGTTTTGAGTCCTGCCACCTAATTTGTTAACATATGGTTTGAGAGTTGAACAGTTCGTGCTTAGGAACTCAAAAATATATTAAGCACAAGAAAAACAGAATGACTGTGATCTTGATGCAGAACATGTTGCCATCTATTGTTTGTCTGAGGAAAAGGGATGCAAATTGCAGAACCTAAATGAATAAGATAAATCAGTATCTGTGTGGCATTTGTCTCATAAACATTCCAATTGGAAATGAGGAAACAGGACAATCCATCAAGGTTTAAATAAAAAAAAAAAGAACAGAAATACAATTTTAGTTTTTCAAAAGAAATGACTTCTGACCATAGAAGTTTCTAGATGAGTTTCATTTGCAATAAGAGTTTTAAAGACAGAGATGTTTAAAACTCTTGACCAGAATAGTTATCTTCAGGCCAAGGCTTCCCAAGGTTTAGGTAATGGCCGTCTGCAATTCATTAAGTAGGTGGAAATGGTTTTTTAGAGTGTGCTAAAAACCGCAGAAATTGAATTCTCCTTTACGATTTATGGCAACTCCTCCAAAATGCTTCAAAAAACAGATCTAGAGATTATTTCAAAAATATAAACTCCATGAGGACAGAGGTTTATACATTTTTCATCCAGTATGTCCCTAGTGCCTAGAACCATGTCTGGAACATAATAGATATTCAGTAAATACCATGTAATTGATTCTATAAGACACAATATTATATAGCAGGGAGTAAAACTAGATGCCCCTTAGACTCATGAGGGAAAAAAAGAAGGGTATGAATGGAGGGAGGAAGAGAGGGAAGAAAGCAAGGAGAAAAAGAAGGAAAGAAGGAAGGAAGAAGAGGAGAAGGGAAAGAAAGAAGAATGGAAGAAGAATCATTTATCTTAGTGAATAAAAGTAATAACACATTAAATACTGTGCAGTCCGTCAGGTACCATCACCTTACCCTATTGATTCATTCAGCCCTTCAGGAACTTATTCTAACCCAGTTATTACAGCTGTTCATGCTGTCTTAAAGCTCAGATCTAAATGTTCTGAATTATGGAGGAAATTGCTATAAAGTAGGAAAACAAATAAGACAACGGTACGTAAATCTCTTTCAGTTGTAACACTTTCACATATGTTTTTCAAATTTAAAATATATCATGGAAAAATACAATTAAAGTAATTACCTGATAGAGCCAATTACATTTATCTCAGTTTGGGGAGAAACTTTAAGGAGGTTTTTGTGTCATTATATGAAAAGCTTCTATTCCTAGCACTATTCATCTTACATCTGTAACTTCTGGGTATCACATTCTTCTTGTCAATCATGACCATCAACAAAAGTGACTCTTAAAAAATAAATTTGGCTCTTAAACACACGGAATATTCAACTGAAAAGTAAAGCATTTCTTAAAATGCTAATATTCAGGAATCAGCTTATTTATGCTGGAATTAGAAGTCTACATTCCAACTGTCTTTCTTTTAGCATTGTTTTCTGATTATTGGCAATTATAAGAATCAATTAAAGCATAGTTTAAAAAGTAAATTTGTCCTGTAGTACCAATTTCTCCACTAAACACTGGTAGTCAATCGTCACCTTGTCCTGTTGTCCCCAAGTGTCTCCACAATCTAGGCGGTCCACTGACATGTAGCTGGGCTGAGCAACTGATGCACTTCTCATGAAGTCAAAGGTCCATAGCCACGCCCAGCAAATCCAATCCGCTTGTGGCCCGGATCCACCTCTTTTTTTCACCTTGGGTGCCAAAAATAAAGAACTGCCACACTGAGCCTTTTCTCTAAATTTCCAGAAGTCACTCTTCTTCATGATGTGACGCTTCTGTTCATGAGAAAGAGCCTCATAACATTTTTCAAGGAATTAGATCATAAACGTACCACCTATGGAAAGAAAAACCAAGGAGGCCAAACAATGCTTCACCTTGGTGCCTCCTCCCAGATTCGAACTGATCTACAGGCAAAATTGGGGGGTGGCTCTGAGAACATCTTTCAGGAGCCCCCATTTTACCTCTCCCCGACTGCACCTCACACCCTAAAAGAGGCTTCTGGTGAATTAACAATAATTACATTTCTTTCACAAAGGAAAAAAATAAAACTAACTTTAATATGTATATACTGTGGTGGGTATTATATACCCTCCCACTTAATACTTACAGCAATATGAAGTAGACATGATTGTCTTCATTTTACAGCAGAGGAAACAGGGACTAAGAAGGGACAGAATACTCTTCCAAGCTCACACAGCTGGTAGGGGTAGAATCATATTTCTTAATCTAGATTCATCACATTTTTCCATCTTACATTACAAGGCAAGGTAATATGACAAGTCTATACTGAAGAAGAAATGATGAATATGTAACTTTTCCCTAAGATCAGGTCTTTGCAGGAAAACATAGGAAATAATATTTGGTGACTGTAAGAGGAGACTATAATCCTCAAAAAGAGAATGAAGCATATAAAAGGAAGCTGGGAGCACCTAAGACAACCTTCGCCTGTATCCCACGTTTTCCCTGAACACTTCTATAGCCCTAGAATGGTCATGAGTAGATGTTAAAAGAGTTGTTTATTCTGCTGCCAAGGGGCACTAACATGTGAGGATCAACTTTGAGTTCTGACCAAGGACCATAATAAAACAGGTAAATTCTGAAGGCAAGGTTTTGTTTGCTTCCAGAAAGCCAAAATATCTTTGTCGGTTATGCTTGGGATTGCCCCGTGCCCAAATAAAAGGGTCAGGGTGAAGCAGAGGAAGTAAACGCAGACCAACCTGGCCTTTTGGGTCCGCATAAAGCTCTCCAATAGAACTTTCTGCAATGATGGAAATGGTGTGCTCTCCAGTATAGCAGCCACTAGCCACCTGTAGCTACTGAGCATTTGAAATGTAACTAGTACATCTGAGGAATTGAATTTTTAATTTTATTATAATTTTAAGTCATGTAAATGGAAATAGCCATACGTGGATAGTGGCTACCATATTGAGCAGATTAGCTCTCCCGGCCACCTTGACCTTCACCTTATCATGCCATCCTCCCCCATGCATTGATCCCTCATCTTTAACTCAAGCTGGACCCAAATCCAGAAGACTTGCCTGGACTGGACCTAGATTGATTAGTATGATTAAAGAGGAGAGATGTGGAAAGGGGTAAATGCAGAGGAACAGTCAATAAGACCTGTTTCATTTCCTTTGAGTCCCTAAAATTATCAATTTTTTGAGCACAATTTCCATCAGTGCAGGAGTGATAAAGACACAGTGTTGGCCCCTAGATCACAGCTAGAAGGAACAAATGTGATACTTGAACCAAGTAGGAGCTGCCCAGGCAAAGAAGTGTGGAAAGGACCTAAATGTGTAAAGGTGAGAAGTGAGAGCTAGCAAGGCCTACTTCTAGTGCCTAGGATAGTTTAATACGATTAGAGGATGAGTGTTGCCATGTTGAAGTCCTAACACCCAGTACCTCAGAATGTGACTGTATTTGGAGATAGGGTCCGTAAAGAGGTAATTAAGTTAAAATGAGGTCATTACAGTGGGCCCTAATCCAGTATGACTAGTGTCTTTAGAAAAGGAAATTTGGAACACAGATGGGTAGAGAAGGAAACCATGTGAAGACAGGGAGAAGGCGGCCATCTCCAAGCCAAGGAGAGAAGACTCAGAAGAAACTAACTCTGCTGACACTTTCCTCTCAGATTTCTAGCTGCCAAATAAAATAAATTTCTGTTGTTTAAGCCACCCAGCCTGTGGCATTTTGTTGTGGAAACCCTAGCAAACTAACACAGGTATATGTGCAAGAAATGCACCTGGAGAGTAAGTGTGGGACCGGTTTGTGAAGGACCTTTATGTCACACTGAGGAATTTAAGTTTCATCCTGAAACCACTGAATGGTTTTAAGTAGGGAAGTGGCATAATCTGGTTTGTAGTTTTTAAAGTTTATTTTGTGCTTTAAGTTTAAACTAACCTTGACCCTAGTCACTTGCTTGTATTTGGCTTGCTGGTCTCCAGTCTTGGTTCTGAGTTGACTTTAAATACGCCACAATGGCAGGTACAGCTGCACTAAAACAGTTATTCTTCAACTCTAATGTTTGCCATGGGTCAGCAGACAACTCCGTCTCAACATGTTTTAAAAGCCTGTGCTTGCTGTACCTGGGTCAAACATGATTATTTTGTATTCACTGAATAAAATTCCCTAAGTGCCTAAGCGATTCTAAGGTAAAAAGAATTCGGGAAAAGGGGAGGCACATTAACTCTTTCAGGTCACTAGGCTACCATTTAATGCATTATTGCAAATGCACTTTGGAATAAATAATAGGTTGCAAGAGGCATTGAGACAATTAGCCTCTTTAAACTGACTTTAAAAAGAAAAAAAAGTGAGACAGGCAGCTCTGAGCTATATGCAGGATGACTATGATGTAATGAGGTTTTAAAATAAAAATAGACCAGTAAATTTACATGCAAATGAGTGTTGTCATCTTGGGATTCAATTCACTCATTCCAAAAATCCTTCTAGTTGCCTAGAACACTTTAGAAACCCTCTATCTCAAGATCCTTTCAGAGCGGGTTGATGAGACCTCCAGTCCTCAGATGTCATTGAGGATCCAGGCTATGGTCAATTTAAGGGAGAACTTGCTCCATCAAGGGAGCAGAGAGCTTATTTCTGGGCATCCTGGAAACAGAGCCTTCTGGGTTACGAGATTCATAGTTTTGAGGGGATGGAAGACCTTTATCTGCACTGGAGATTAGATAGAATCTCCTTAAAGAACCTCAGTATTTATTTGGCATCTTTAATGGCATGTTGCTTTCTTAATTTCCACAATAACCATGTCTTAGGGAAAGATGGGTAGATATAAAGAAGTTTCCTAAACAACAAGATCATGAATATACTATATACTGTGACACGTCTATGCCTGATAAGAGGATAAATGCTATTACTTCTAAATCCCTTACTTGCAGCCAATGAACTGAACCCACTGTTCCTAAGTTGTGTTTCTCTAGTGCCTTGACTTTTTCCTCCATACTCTTTCTTCCAAATATGATTGTCTTCCTTCCTCTGCATAATTAAGCCCTACCTCTTTTCTCAGGCCAGTTTGACTACCATTTCCTTTATTAAGTCTTCTCTAATCTCCCCAGCAAGAAATAATCCACCCTTTCTCTAAATTCCCCTAGTCTACCTTTTGCAATTATAGTATGATCATTTGCAGTCTTTTGGTAAAGGATAAGCTTCCTAAAGTCATGGTCTACATGCCATCAATTTTGGTATTTCCCAACACCTAAAACAATGTTTGGCACAGAGTATAAAACATTTTGAACCCATCAATCAATTAAGAAAGAAAGCAAATCATAGTAGTGTTAGTCAATGCAATCTTCTCCAACTGTTAGCGTGAAGGGTACGAACAGACTGTGATAGCATAAGATCAAGACCTAGAAGGACAAAAGTAAAGGGGTAGATCAAACAAAAAGGCCATGAAGCCACAGGGAAATAGCATTATGCAGATTCTGAGTCAGAGAGGCAGACATGGACCGAGATATCCGAAACCCAAAATCAACTGTTCGGGTACAGAACTCTGAAATAAAGGAAATTTTAGTGACATAGCAAGTTTTTGTTTCAGACTTGAGCCCCTTTGTTATCTGGAAGACATGACAGAAGTAATTTTTATTCCAAATGCCATTTGCATATGATGGTCATTTAAAATTTAGAATACATTTTCTCAGATAAATGATGTTAAAATGGAAATAAGTTACCCAGACAGCCAGCAATTCTATTTAATTCGTAACATACCTGAAGGACAAAATAAATAGAACTATTTAAACTACAGTCGATCACCACTTATAGAATAAATAAATGCTTTGAAAAATAAGCAGAGGCTTCCAGTGGGGGCTAACATGGAGAAAGCCCACTCTCTCTCCCATGAATCACAAGCAAAAAACTCTGGAAAGAATACATGAAGCAATTATCTGAGGACTCAGAGTAGTTAATAATAGTATGTGGATTAAGTATGAAAATCAAAACTTGAGGAATAATCAGTATAGTAGGGGTTGTCTTAGGGGGTTTTCCTACCACCTATATCTCCTTTATTAGACACTAAGGTATCCTGCATTGCAGAACTGTCCGGCTAGTTTAGATAGAAAAATCTCTAAGAGAAACCTTCTCATTCTACCTAGAGGACCAAGAATGAAGGTGGGAGCCTATGCAATAGAAACTGTAGAGAAAAATCCCCATTTTTTTATCTTTTTACTCTCCTGGCCTTGCCCCAAGGCAAACCCAGTCACAAGGCTACATTGCTGAAGAAGCAGCAGTATGCAAGCACCTAAACTCTGAGAGAAAACCTTCTCTTTGACTGGAGAAACTTGGAAATAAGACTGCTGTGCTCTGAATAATGTATGAGGGAACCTCTATTTTTTCCTCTCTTTTTTCTCTTGGTGTTTAAACTCTGAGACACACTTGGTCGAAAGAGATATGTGATGGTGAAGGGAAGATAAAACCGCCATTTTCTAGCTAGGGGTGCAGGGAAAAGGATCTCTTAGAGCTGGAGAGCGTGGGAGAAAACATGGAGATGAGGGAACTAGAGAGAAGATTGCCTAAATCTGCGCATGAAGTCCTGAGCTCATTTGTGAGCTGAACATGTGTAGAACTGATCTAAAGTGGATTAGCAAAAGCTTTGAGAATGCACCTAAAGAGTAGACCACAGCCTCGGTCCAAGGCTGGCCCCTGGGTGAACACAGCAGAACATACAGGAATAGCACCAGAAAGACTTTGAAGACTAAACTGATGTCAGAACCACAGCCCACAGAAGGTAGATTGGGACTTATGGCCTAAATTTAACCAGATTGACTCCTGACTTTCTCCAGAGGATTTTAACAGGACCCAAAGTCTCAGAGTGTTATAATATTCATGATATCCAAGACACAATGAAACATCAGACAAAAGAACTAGAAAAACCTCAACAATTCTCAATGCAAAAACAATCAACAAATGTCAATTCCATTATGACTAGATGTTGTAATTATCAAACAAAAACTTTAAAACAGATATTATGACCATGCCTCAGGAAGGGAGGGGAAACCCTCTTGAAATAAGTGGAAAGATAGAAGTGTTTACCAAAGAAATAGAAAATACAAAAAAAAGGAAAGAAAGAAAAATTTTGGAACTAAAAAATATACTAACTAAAATAAAATATTAATGGGATGGACTCAATAGCATAACACAAATGACAAAGTAAAGAGTGAGGGAACTTTAACATGGATTAATAGAAAGTATCCAGTCTGAATAACAGAGATAAAAAAGAGATTTGAGAAAAACTGAGCAGACCTTCAGGGATCTGTAAAACAACCTCAAAATTCTAATATTCAGGTTATTGTAGTTATAAAAGGAGAAGAGGGAGAGACTAGTGCAGAAAAACATCTGAAGAAATAATAGCTAAAATTTTCCCAGGTTTGGTGAAAGATAAAAATTTACATATTCAAGAAGCTCAGTGAACACCAACAGGATAAACTCAAAGAAAAACACTCCTAGACACATAATAATCAAATTGTTGAAAACTAATTTTTTTCAAGAAAAAAACTTTGTATGAATCCAGAATAAAACAACACATCAAATATACAGGAACAATGATTCAAATGACTAAAGATTTCTGATCAGAAACCATGCAGGAGAAATTGCAATGGAACATTTTTTAAATCTTAAAATGAAATGACTGCCAACCAAGATTCCTATATGCAGAGAAAATATCCTTTATGAATGAAGGGGTGGAGAAAAACATTTTCAGATAAAGGAAAACTAGTAAAATTCATCAGCAGCAGATCTTCTTTTAAAAAATAAAACTAACAGAAGTTTTTTAGGCAGCAGAGAAATATTACCAGAAGAAAAATTGGACTTTCAGGAATGATGAAAGAATAACATAAATGATAAATATCTAGGTAAATAAAATAAACTATACTTTTGACTTTTAGAAGCAAAAATAACTGTTGAGATTTAAAATTGTATACAAATGTCATCTAAAACATAAATTAGGATAGTATACATATGTCATTTAAAACATAAAGAAGAGACATTAAAGGGACCTAAATGATTGCAAGGTTTTTCACTCGAAGTGGTAAAATATATTTCACTTGAATGGTTAAAATATTAATTATAAGTAGACTGTGAAAATTTATGCCTGTTTATTGTAATCTCTGGATTAAGCACCATAAAAAAACTATACAGAGATACAGTCAAAACCAATAGATAAATTCAAGTAGAAAACTAAAAAAAAACTATTCAAATAATCCCAAAAAGTTAGGAAACAAAAAACAGAAAAAAGAAAAATAGAGAGGACTAAAAGTAAACAAATTTTTTAAATGTAGGCCTAAATCCAACCATATCAATAATTACATTGAAAGCAAATGTTCTAAATATACTAACTAATATACAAAAATTATCAGAGTGGATAAAACATAAGATCTATAGGATAAAAGTAAGATGATAGGAAAAGATCTACATGAAAACACTAATCAAAAGAGAGCTGAATGGGCTATATTAACATCAGACCACAAAATATTTTAGAACATGGAAAGTTACCGGGAATAAAGAAAGACATTACACAATGATAAAAAGCCAACTCTTACCAAAAGACATAGGAATTCTAAATTTGTATGCACCTGAGTATAAACCTTAAAAATAAACAAAAGAAAAGCTAACATAATTGAAAGGAGAAATAGACAAATCCACATTTATATTAGGAGGCTTCAATACTTCTTTCTCAACAATCAATAGAACTAATAGAAAAATCAGAATGATTATAGAAGAACTACATAACACCATTAATCAATCCAACCAAATGGACATTTATTGAACACTCTACCCAATGACATAGAACACATATCTTTTCAAGTGTATATGGAACACACACCAACATAGACCATGTCCCACCTTGTAAAATGAACTTTAAAAAAATTAAAAGAATAGAAATCATACAAAATATGTTCTCTGACCCTAATGGAATTAAACTAGGAATCAATAAAACAAATATCTGGGAAAATACCCAAATATTAAAAAACATACTTCTAAATATCCTACAGGCCAAATAAGTCTCAGAGAAATTAGAAAATATTTTGAACTAGATGAAAATGAAAATATAACACATCAAAATTTATAGGATGCAGATAAATCAGTGCTTAGAGGTGAAATTTATGGTGTTTAATGCTAATATTAGAAAATAAGAAATATTTCAAATCATTAAAGTATACTTTCACTTAAGAAATTAGAAAACAAGAACAAACTAAATACCAAGAAAGTAGAAGAAAAGAAATAATTATTATAATACCAGAAATCAAGAAAAGTAAAAAAAAGAAAATAGAGAAAATTGATGAAACCAAAAGTTGGCTCTGTTTTTAAAAAATCAATAGAATTGATAAATCTCTGGCTAGCCAGATCAAATCCCCACAAACCTCAGAGACATTAAAAGGATAATAGGGAATACTAAAAACAACTCATAACTATAAATGCAAACCATGTATAAAATAGAGCAATTCCTTGAGAGAGTCAAAGGACACAAAACCTACTCAAGAAGAAATAACTAACCTGAATATTCCTATGTCTACTAAAGAAATTAAATTCATATTAAAATCTTGCCAATAAAGAAAACACCAGACCCAAATGCTTTCACCATTGAATCTTACCAACTGATTTTGACAGAGATGCAAAGAAAAATTTAATTTATTTAAAGAATAATCTTTACAGCAAATGGTGCTAAAACAACTGGACATATATAGGGGGGGAAAAGAACCTTGACCAATATCTAGCATTTATGCAAAGGTTTAACTCAAAATGCATCTGAGATTTAAATTTAAATCATAAAAAGATGAGAAAAATCTTTATGACATTGGGTTAAGCATAGAGTTCTTACATACAGCACAAAAAGCAAGATCCATTAAAGAAACTGATAAATCAATCTTCATCAAAACTGAAAACTTTCATTTGGTGAAGATGCTATTAAAGAGATTAAAAATACAAGCCATGGACTAGGAGAAAATATTTGTATATTGCATACCCAAAAAAGGAATTGTATTGGAAATACACAAAGAACACTTGAAACTTAATAAGAAAACAAAAATGGGCAAAAAATTTGAACAGACATTTTACCAAGAAGACATACAAATGACAAAACAAAGCAAATGAAAAGCTATTCAACATTAGAGAAATGTAAACTGAAACCACAGTAAGATACCACTGTACTCCTAATCAAATTATTTTTATTTATTTATTTATTCAGAGCAACTGAAACCCTCATACATTGCTGGTGGGTACAGTGACTGTGGCAAAATGATTTGGTGGTTTCTTATAAAGTTAAACATACAGTTACCATATGATTCAACGGCAACAATTCCACTCCTAATATTTACACAAGAGAATTGAAAATTATATTCACACATACAGACACAAAACTTGACACAAATGTTTGTAGCAGCATTTTTATAGTGACCACAAACTGAAAATTACCCTAGTGGCCTTCACTGGATAAATGTATAAACAAACTATGGAACATCCATACCATGAAATACTGCTTAGCAATGAAAAACAGAATGAATTATTCATAAAGCAACATGGATGAATCTTAAATACAATTCCTAAGTGAAAAAAACTAGACTTAAAAGATTACATACTGTATGATTCCATTTTTTGACCACTTTGGAAAATGCAAAACTATAGGGACAGAGAATAGATCAGAGGTGAGGGAAAGTTTTAATACAAGGTGCAGCAGGAGGGAATAGGGGAGTATATAGAAACTCTTCTATACCCCGATTGGGATGGGGATACATGATCTTTTGCATTTGTCTAAACTTTTAAATTAAAAAATTAAAATATAATGAAATAAAAATAAGGGAAAGTAAACTTCAAAAGAAACATATCTTCTATTTCTCTTTTCCTTGGTCACTTTTTCACCAACAATTCCCAAAACAAGATTAGGCACCACTGGGGAAAGGGGTGATCAGGGAGAAATGGGGTTGGTCTTTCTAGACTCTACATTCCTGTATTTTTATAGTAAAAGATCTTTCTAGTTTATTTACTCTTTTAGTGATCCTTAAATGGGATCTAGAAATTAACTGTTCCTAGGCAAAAATGAAGAGAAGCATCTGGTCTTGTTTGCATGGGCAAATTTTTCCTAAATCAGCTATTCTTAAATCAGAGTCTACCTATATTTCTTTCAGTGCACCTGGAAAAGCCTGCCACCAACTAAGTGAAAACTTAGTTCTACTATTAAAAATCCGTTGCTCTGCTACTCAAAAATCAAACAACTTTACAACATAAACTTCTCTCTTTGCATGTTGATCCCAAACTGAAGTAATTGAAATATTCGTATTTGTTTTTCATTCTACTATATTTTGTGTATTTCTGTAAGTTACCAAATTCTTTTTTTTAATGAGTAGGATAATCATATGTTTGCTTTAATTACTTGTGCTTTGCATTTAACAGCCATTTGTGTGCCTGTATGTTCCATCATAGTTTGACTCTTACTTATTTGGAAGCATAAGTTTTTTAGACAAAAAAGAATTTGTTTCTGCTGTATTTTCATAATCTTAAATAGGTTTTTATGCAGTAAAATCAAATTTCCTTAGTTAAAAATATTTTACTATATTGCGACAGCACCAAATATTCACTGAGCGCAATCTTCTAAAATGAATTAAAAACATTTCTACAATAGTTATTTTAGTTAGCCCAAAAGCTCTAAAAATTGGCATTCTTAACATCTCTCTAAGTATGAAACTTCAGTCTACAAATCAGAGTAATAAATGAGAGGCCAGCTTGGGTCAGATTATATTAGCTTTGGCTAAGATCTTACAAAAAGCATATGGTTGATATAGTGTGAAACGGAACTGATAAAAATGCAGCTGAAGTTTTCTAACATGACTTTAAGCAGCAAAACCTACAGGGAAAAAAATAAAATCTGTCCCTGAGCTTCACACAGATATGGAATAGTATGTTTCACATTTATCAGACACGTAGACAATCAGCTCAAAAATAAAGTTTGATTAAGAATATAGAAAGCCATAACTGGCTCTGGAAGACAATGGGGTGAACTAGAATATACTTGGGGGAAAAAACTATAGAACTGAAATTGCCTCTGGGTCTTTCTTTTTTTATTAGCAGACTAAACTTAGAGAATGCATCAATTCTTTCCCCTAAATCAAAGCTATAGGTTGAAAGGCTATTCTTGTTGAGAAGTTCTTGAAAAGAGACTGACAGGTTGGTCAAAGGTAAAGCACTTGCTAACTTGCTGTCCATTCACCTGGCCCCCTGCTTCCACTTTGGACATGTCACCATTCTTCGTGTGATCACCCCAACCTCAGGCTGTGTTCAGAAATCACCAACCCTGGCAGCCTTTTGATGCTCTCTTATTCTTACAGGTTCTTCAATTACTCCATTGAGTATCTATATAAGGCATAATATTTAATTATCAAAAATAATAAATACGACACAAAATCTCCCAGTCACAGAGTGCTATTCATTCATTTATTCATTTAACAAATGTGTTTTGAGCTGCTTTTATATATGTAGCCTCAGCCAAGGGCTAGTGATATGATGAAGAACAAGACAGAGACTGTTCTGTTCTCATGGACTATGTAAGTAAGGCATGAAAAGAAACATTAGAAAATAATTGTACAAATAATTATTGGTTATGATATATGTTCCGAAAGAAAAGTACAAGGTGGCCTGAGAGCATGTAACATAGGGACTTCTTTGTTTGGGAGATCTGAGAATTTTCTGGAAAAACTAACATTCAACAAAATGTTAACTATTTAATCTGTGACTTGAAGGGGAAGACAGGTAAAGGAAAGTGGGATGGAACAGCAGGAGAGGAGGAAGCAGGGGGAACTAAGTACCAAGACGTTGACCTATATTGTCTTATTGAATATGCAAAAGGAGAACTTGATGTGTAATCAAAGGAGATGGATTTCCAACCCAGCTTCGTCACTTAGTTGCCATGGAAGCTTGGGCAATTCACTTAATCTTTCTCGTCTTCAATATATTCATCTAGAGAGTGGGGACAATAACAGACCTACAAATTTCACGTTGTTAACACCATCACTTAACATAGCAGCTGGCACCAAAAAAAAGAGATGTCCTATGATTTCTTAATGGTTTCAATCATAATTTCTGCCAAGTTTTGTATTGGCATGAAAAATACGGCATAAGAGGGCCAAGCATATAGCTTCTACTTTCTGCTTTCCACTGGGTCTAGCCTTTCATACAGGGTATTCTTCAGCTGGGTGCTAGCTCATCTCTAAACCCATCTCTCCTTTCTTCTTAGGAGGTGGTAAATAGTTTACAAATAGAAACAAGACCAAAGTGTCACAAAATATTTATAGAGAATAAGCTTCTTCATAGAGAAATTCAAAGTATAATTTTAGACTTCCCCACACTCAGAAGTCTTGTCTCAGAAGTCTAAGCTACTTTGAGTGTTGAATATTAGAGACTGTGGTAGGAGGCACACTTCTACAACTCATCGTTTTTTTCTAGAATTAAATTAATGATGCAAATTAAGGAATGCACGGTAGGTGCTAAACAGCAGATCTGGGATAGTGACAGTCTTGAGAATTCTCAACAGAGGCTTTGACATAGAAAGAAAAACTTAATGGATCAATGTTCCCCTACCCAAATACCCACTGAAAAAAACGACAATAATGACAAGGTTGAATAACATGTTTACCTTTCTATGAGCCAAGCTTCCAAAAGACCACAGAACATGGCCAGCAACTCAGAGTAGCCTCCACTATGTGAATAAGGTAATGAAAAGCTGCTAGTTTTGTAAGGCAGACGTATTCCTTGTATGTCACCTCAGTAATGGCATTAATCTTTCAGTTTTGTGTAAAAGATTCAGAATTGCTTTTTGAATGACTTGCTATTTCACAAGGATTCTAAAGAGATAAAGCCTTTCACCTCTAGCTGCCCAGAATGAATCAGTAGTGCCTGAAATTTACTACCATTTAAAAGCCAAGTGTTGACCTATGTGAAATAAAAGGTTACAGAATATAACGTCACATAAGCAGGTTTCAACAGCTCAGGGTGACATTTGAGCCAATGATGCAAATGAAACAGCTGGAAGGCATGGAAAGAGTTAAACCACTCTGGCTGGGTATTTATTTTTAAAACAAATACAAGAAGGAAATGTGACAGGCCATAATTACAAAGTAGATAAACAGAGAAGGATTATTTGATGTTTCATAAATCACATGACTCACTGGTCCAGGCACCAGCTGTGCCTACACTTTCTAAAATGTTTAATGCATGAGACCCCCCATGCATGTACTCTCACACAAACACACACACACACACACACACACACACACACACACACACACACTTGAACAACCGGTTGTTTCCTCCTAATAAATCTGTACTCTTTTTCTTAAGATCATCTCTCAAAGTAACGTTCTGCCTCTTCTGAACTATAAGGGTGACCTTTCAGCTATTATATTATCAAGAAGAAGGAAACAGGAAAAAAAGAAAACTAAATGCCCATCTTGATCCTTTCATCATCCTCTTGGAAGGGGGTGTCTACATCTGCATTGTTCCTCTGCTTCAAAGGACCCTGATGCTTATCTCAATAGGTGGTGAGAAATAGGCTAGAGAGAAAGACCCAGTGGAGCCCTGGCTGGTGGGAAAGCATTGAATCAGCTCCACATTGAGACTCACTCCTGTTTCACTGAAACCGCTTTCTTAACTAAAACAATAACTTAGAGTGTCATTTTAAAAATCTCCCATTGTTCACTTCATAGTTCTCTACAGGTTAAAGCTTTAAAGAAGAATGATTTACTTATTCTGACAATAGAAGCATCTTCATCCACAAATACTATGATTGTATAATCTTGTCTAAACAAAGATATATATTGCTACGGTTTGGGCATCTCCCCAAAACTCATGTTGAAATTTAATTGCAGTTGTGATGCTATTAAAAGGTGAAGCTGTTAAGAGGTGATTAGGCCATGAGGGCTGTGTCCTCATGAATGGATTAATGTCAGTGTTATGGGAGTGGATTGTTATTTAATACAAAAACTAGGTTAGCCCTCTCTTGCTCACTAGCTCTCCAGCTCTCTTGCCCTTCTGCCATAGGATGACACAGCATGAAGGCCTTTGCCAAGTGCTGGCACCATGCTCTTAGACTTCTCAGCCTTCACAACCATATGCCAAATAAATTTCTGTTCATTACAAATTACCCAGTCTGTGGTATTCTGTTACAGCAACATAAAATGGATTAAGACAGAAAATTGGTTGAAGAAGTGGGGTTGTTGCTATAACAAATACCTGAAAATGTGAAAGTGCCTTTGGAACTGGGTAATGGGTAGAGGCAAGCAGAATTTTGAGGTGCAAGATAGAAAAAGCCTAAATTGCCATAAATGGAGCATTAAGAGCAATTCTGGCGAGGGTTCAGAAGAACAGAAGAGCTGTAAGGAAAGTCTGAAACTTCTTAGAGATTACTTAAGTGCTCATGATCAAAATGATGGTAAAAATATAGACAATAAATTCCGTTCTGATGAGGTCTCAAGCAAGAATGAGGAGTATCTTATTGGAAACTAGAGTAAAGGCCATCCTTGTTATAAACTGGCGAAATGAACTTGGCTGAATTGTGCCCATTCCCTAGGGCATTATGGAAGGCAGAATTTAAGAGCACTGAACTATAACAGGATATCAGGCAGAAGAAATGTCTAAGCAAAATACTGAAGGAGCTGTGCGTGGCTACTTTTAACCATATACACTAAGACACAAGAGGAAAGAACTGACTTTAAAATGGAATGTATAATTTAAAAAGAAGACAAACAGAAAGATTTTTAAGAATTTTTCAGCCTAGCCATGTAAAAAATGAAAAAGCATGTTCAGGAGAGAAAACTAAGGGTGTAGCCAAGTGACCATTTGCTAAGATCAATACGGGTAAAAGGGATCATCGAGACAATGGGAAAATGACCCCGAAGGCATTTCAGAGATCTTTGAGGCTGCCTCTCACATTACAAACCCAGAGCTCTAGGAGGACAGAATGGTTTCAGAGATAGGCTCTGGGCACCCTCAGTGGGCTCACTGCCCAGAGCCACCTTGGCTCTCCATTCCCTGCATTCACGTGCAGCACTCCTCAGCCACCACCGCCATAGCTCAAGTGGGCCCCACTCCAGAAGGTACAAGCCATAAGCCTTGTCCGCATGGTGCTGACTCTATATGCATGCAGAGTGCATGAGCTGTGGAGCCATGTTGGTCTCCATCTAGATTTCAAAGAATGTCATGGACAGCCTGGGGGCCTAGGCAGAGACTTGTCCTGGAGCAGAGCCATCACAGAGAGCCCCCACTGGAGCAATGTCCAGCAAAGCTGCAGGAGCAAGGCCACCACAGAGATTCCCCATTAGGGCAATACCTAGTGGAGCCATGGAAGTGGGGCTGCCTGCAAGACCACAGAACTGTAGGGCCACTAGCATGCAACTTCAGCATGGGAAAGCTGCAGGCACAAGAGTGCAATCATGAAAGCTGCTGAGTGGACTAAGTCTAGCAAATTCAAAGAAACAGGGCTGCCTGAGGCCTTGGGGGCCCAACCCCTACCCCAGTGTTCCTAGAAGGTGGGACATAGAGTCAAGGAAGATTATTCTGAAGCTTAAAGATTGAATGTTGTTTTCCCTGTTGGGTTTTAGACTTATTTGGAGCCTGCTGTTCCTTTTTCTCTTGATTATTTCCCCCTTTTGGAATGAAAATATCCATCCTATGCCTGTCCCACCATGACATTTTGGAAGCATGTAACTTGTTAATTTCACAGGCTCATAGCTGAAGAGGAATTTTTCTCAGGATGAATTGTGCCTTGAATCTCATCTGTATCTGGGTTAAATAAGACTCTGACTTTTGGACTTTTGAGTTGATGCTGGAACAAGTTAAGACTTTGGGGACTAATGGGATAAAATGAATGCATTTGTATGTGAGAAGAACATGAGTTTTGGGGGTCCATGGGTGAAATGCTATGGTTTGAATGTCCCCTCCAAAACTCATGTTGAAATTTAATTGCCATTGTGACAGTATTAAGAGGTGGGACCATTAAGAGGTGATTAGGCCATGAGGGCTCTGCCCTCGTGAATGGATTAATGTTGTTATCACGGGAGTGGATTTATTATCATGAGAGTGGGCTATTATAAAAATGAGTTCAGCCCTCTCTTGCTTGCTCACTTTCACACTGTCTTGCCCTTCTGCCTTTGGCCATGGGTTGGTACAGCACAAAGGCCCTCACCAGATGCCAGTGCAATGCTCTTAGACATCCCAGTCTCTAGAACCATGAGCCAAATAAATTTCTATTTATTGTAAATTACCCATTCTGTGGTATTGTTGCTGCAACATAAAATGGACTGGGTGTGGTGGCTCATGCCTATAATTCTAGCACTCTGGGAGGCTGAGGTGGGAAGATCCCTTGAGGTCAGGAGTTCAAGACCAGCCTGAGCAAAAGTGAGACCCCACCTCTAGCACAAATAGAAAAAATTAGCCTCTACCCAAATTAGGAAAAAGAAAATTAGCGAGGCTGGGTGGCAGGAGCCTGTAGTCCCAGCCACTCAGGAGGCTGAGGCAGGAAGATCACTTAAGCCCAGGAGTTTGATGTTCCAGTGAGCTGTAATGATGCCACTGTATTCTACCCAGGGCACAGAGTGAGATTCTGTCTCAAGAAAAAACATAAATTTAACTAAGACTGATACATTACACAGAGGAAGAGAGAGAGAGAGGAAGGAAAAAATGAAAAAAAGAAGGAAGGAAGAAAGGAAGGAAGGAAAGAAAAATTAATTTGTGGGCCATTTATGGGTATACAATGTACATTCATACATATATACATACACACATATGTACATATATGCATTTCTACTTATGCTGGTGTTTTTCTAGACCAAATAAATTGATCTAGGATATTTCTAAACTCTTGGAAAATAAACCCTTTAGGAATATTTTCTTAATTTTTAAATTAATTTAATGTTGAAATTGCATACATGTAAAAAGACATTCTTTTTTAATTTCGTTCATTATTTTCAATTGTTTAATCTGATGGTATCCTTAAAAATTTGTGCCATAACATAAAAGTACAAGAACGTGGTGTTGTAAAGATACAACACAATGTGAAGATGTAAAGACATTGTCATCCTGGTAACCTACAAAGAAGAAAAACTGTTGCTATACATGCCAACTAATCTCTGAAGAAGCTTACAGCTAAATACACCAACTAATAACTGAAGCAGGCAAAAATAATTATAAATCTTATGAATTGTTCTTCTGTTTATGCCCCAATCCTGAATTCATGGATGAAACCAGGGACAGTCACCACCCAATAATTCCTGCTTTATCCCTACTTTCTCTCTTGACTAAACCTCTGACTATACTTTATTTTCTCACCAGCATAGATGCCAAAGTTGGTCATGTCAGTGATACCTTGAGAATAATTAATAAAAAAATAACAAAATGCCTTTTTCACATCTTCATAACAGTAATTGAATATCGGCTATGTTAATTCCTGCACTAAATACTTTGCCTGATATGTAGAAGGCAATTGGTAATGTGTATATTGAATGATTAGGTAGAATAATGAATGAATAAATGGGTGGAAGAACAAAGAATGGACGAATGATCCTAAGACCTCTGGAAATAGACAATAATGAGTTTGCCAATGCTGATCCTATTATAGCATTGAAAGCAGTAAGAGGGAAATCAAAATCAGCACCAAGGACAGAGGACACGGTCCACATTTATCTCCAGTATCCTTGTTGGCTGATGGTTTTCCCTGTTTGAGAAATGGAACTCATGAAATAGGTAGAGGCAATCCTGGTGACCTTGTGCAACCCCACCTACTAAAACCCAGTGCATCCTAAATTAAGTTGACTTTAAATATGACCTAAATGACTTCCCAGACTTCCTTAGTGTCTAATGGTCAAACCCTCCCACAAATAGATGATCACAGAATTCTTTAAGTCTACCTTATCATTAAAATAGATACTAATACATTCAAAGTAAGGTATCCCTAGAAATCAACTTCTCTACCCCTTCCACAAAATCTACCATAGAGGAAAAACTTTGTGCTACACTGACCCTGGCAAAAATTAAATTCTATGACAGAACCATCCAACAGCTGCAGCTTCCAAAATCATAGAATAAAAGGCAACTGACTTTGAGAACCTAGACATCTTTATACAAGAGCTCCCTAAGAGGTAGAAATCAACTGGGTTCCCACTCAGACCCTGTGAGGAAAGACTTTCCTGAGACAAGGACTTACTCCAGAGTGACTTGTAAAATGTTATTAAGAAAAAGAATAAATAGATTCCCACCAGTAAAACAAAGCAAGCATTTCTCTCTCTCCTCTTTCCTCTGCCCCCTGCCATCTCTCTCTCTCTCTCTCTCTCTCTCTCTCTCTCTCTCTCTCTCTCTCTCTCTCTCACACACACACACACACACACACACACACACACACACTCACTCACACTCAGCTTAGGGCACTAGAGTCTAGAACCACTTGTTGACTTTAAGGTTCATATCCAGTACATTTGGCACAAACCCTGGAAAGTACATGCTTCTAAACTGGGGTTTTTCCTCCAATCTCAGAGCATCTGAAGGGATCCAGGTTGCCTGTTTTTTCTTCTCAGCCTATGCCTTCACCCACTAGACAATGAAGAAAGATCACCTGTAAATACAAAGCAATTGCCTAACCTACAATCTAGGAAATCCTGTAGCTGCTCCACAGTGCCCATTAGAATACACCCTTTTGGATGGCAACTCTGGGCCTGAGCATGTCACTATTAGTGTAATTTAAAATATAGTCTCTGGTAGAGATTAGTGAGTTTCCCCTCCCAGCCTCCTCTGCATCCATGTATTCCAGGACCTCTGCAGTCTCCACATTCCTCAGAGCTTGTGGACTCTGGCCTTGGGTATCCAGCCTTCCCCACCACAATTCAACCTTTTCACTTTCCATTCACTGCATTGGTTCCCTTCTCAAAAAAGCTCAGTGATCACTGCTGATTATTACTAGATAAAGCTAAATTGTACTGACTTTCAAGGCCCTTCTTAAATGGTAAAACCCCTCCTGGTCAGCCTGATTTATCACAGTTTGGGGTGCTCTAGTCAGGACCTTCATTTCACAATCCCAGATAGCTACTCTCAGTCCCAGGGTTTTCCAACTCTGTATCCTGAGCAATGCTGAAAATTTTTTTCCTGGACTGATACGCCTGACTTGGATAATTTGTAGTGGTTTTGCAGTAATTTTTCAATTGCAAACTAAGGAGAATAGTTCAACTATTTAAATGTAATTTGTTTAATTTGTCATAAGGTGTTTCTTTTTAGATAATGTAATAACCACTAGTTTAAGTTTGTTGTCTAAAATGTGAGCTGGTGGGAATGAAATAACCACAAGAAATTTTTAACACACTGGCTTTCAACCTTTGCCCATCATCAGAAATGCTTGGAGAATTTATTGAAATACAAATTGGGGATCCCACTCCTACAGTTTCTGATTCAGTAAATCTATGATAGGAATAAGGAATTTCCATTTCTAACAAGTCCCCAGTTGACTGCTGCTTCTGGTCTGGGATCCACACTTTGAGACTCACTATTTACAATATCCTAGACATTTTCTACATTATTTACCTATATAGTACAATTTGACACTTACAATAAAAACCTACATTTTACATAGGGTGAATGTTAGAGAAGGAAAAAAACCTACAAACCTAGAGGTCATTATATTAAGTGAAATAAGCCAGGCACAGAGAGACAAATACATATGATTTATCACACTTGCATGTATAATCTAAAAAAGTCAAACTCAGAATTAGAGAGTAGAATGCTGGCGAACAGAGTTGAGGGGGGTTGGACAGGGAAAGGGGAGATGTTGGCCAACGGGGTACAAAGTTTCAGTTAAATAGGGGGAGTAAGTTTGGTGTTCTATTCTACAACATTGTGACTATAGTTAAAAATTATATATTCTATATTTCACAATAGCTAAAAGAGAGGAGTTTAAATGTTCTCACCACAAGAAATGATAAATATTTTAGGTGATGGATATGCTAATCAGCCTGATTTGATCATTCCGTGATGTACACATTAAAACATCACATTGTGCCCCATAAGTATATACAATTATTATTTGTCAGTTAAAAATAAAACAAAACATCTGTGAGGTTGGCATTATTAATATTTGTATTCTACAGATAAGGAGGCTAAGTAACTTGCCCAGAGTCAAACTAGTAAGTGGAGGAAAAAGCATTCAAAACTAGGCAATCAACTCCAGATCCTGCATGCTTCACCAAAAGCATTTAAAATATATTGATTGTGAAAGTGTCCGTTTGAAATAAGTAAATGGATTGATTCATTCTGTAGGCACAATAATGTCCCTAGGGATAAGGCAGAGTTTACACTAAAGACAGCATTAAAGGGACAATATTGCTACAACCAAAACAGAACAGACAGTTAGAACAGATCCATGAGCACTTGTCACTAGTGTTTTTCCAAAGAAAACAATCCCAGCTTCCTTCCTCTCCTAAGCCCTTTGGAAGGAAATCCCACATCCTCCAGAGCCTAGTGATGATTTAAACAGGTCTGCTAAGAGAAAACCTGCTCCCCAAGGAAAAGCTGTATCACCCTAACCTCTGAGTCCCTCTCCCCACTTACCCGTACTTCAGTGTTTTTAAAGTTTCCCAGGTAATTCCAATGTATGGCCAAGCTTGATAACCAGCCCTCCAAAGCAACTGCTGGATCTCCCCACCTCGGCTTGATTCCTTCTTAGGCAATAAGGCTCTGACCAAGTGCATCCCATCAGCCCTCTCTGGACCACTGCTTGTGCTATAGCCATTAAGGCAGCCGCCCATCTAGCATCTAGTCTACACACATACCAATTTTCTCTCGAGACTCCATGCGCCCCCCTCCAACATCTCTGGCCCTGTCTAAAATGTAGTAGGTCTTTAAATTTGAAGATCTATGAACAATTACAAAATTATTTCTGTTTATCGTGGGTGCTGGGAAGACTGACAAAGAGAGTCAAAATATTTATTTTGGAAAAACTCTCCCAGTGGAGGAAAGTTCTACTTGATATAAAAACACCAAGCAGATGGCACCTATCTTTGTTTTAGATCATATTAAATATTTTCATAAAAGATGTTTCCTTATAATAGAGCCTGATTATCTGGTGTGAAATACAAAGCATAAGACATTCAAAAATACTTGTGAAATGCAAAGAATTTCATCTATTAATAGTACCTTCTGGGCTTGCATGTTTTAAAATGTATCCATCATGTAGATTCTGCCTATTTCTAAAGATAGTTTGAAGAAATTATAATATCAAGATGTATTAATATGTGAAACAAAATAGGTGAAATAGATATAAAACAATGATCATTAATTATTAAAAAGATGAGAGAGAACAGTGAACTAGAAATCATGGATGAGTGACTTACTTTCTGTAACTGAGTTCTAAATTTAGCCCTAAGCTTTGTAGCAGACAGTGAAAATATGGATAAATATTGGATGATACCAACTCGATTCTAGACAGGAAGGGAAGAAGGAAGGGCGGGGGTAGGAAAGAAAGTGTGTTTGAGAAAACAACATTTTCCTGGGATTAAATTGTGGGACGCTATCACGGTGATCCTCGTCCAGGAGACACTTGCTCCCGTAACAGTGGACATGTTTTTCAACTTTGGCTCCACCCTCTGGGAGTAGCACTCGCAGCCCGCGATGTACATGCAAACCATGCCTATCTAAAGCGTAACGGGAGAATGACTGGTTAGCTACTTGTCTTTCCATGCTGCCAAACATTAGCAAATTTCAACCATAATATTTACTGTATACAATGATAAATTAATGCAACCAGTTCAACAAAAATTAGTCTCGTTGTCTCAATGTTCCCAACTAGGAACTAGACATATATTTTCTTGGCCTCCTTCCCTCACAAATTATTTACGGAAGAGACATTTCTGAAGAACAGTCATCCCTTGGTATCCATGGGAGATTGGTCTCAGGACACCTCCCCCCAGTACCAAAATCCAGGTGTTCAAGTCCCTGATACAAAATGGCATAACATTAATAATTGCGTATAACCTATACATACCCACCTATATACTTAAAACATCTCTAGATTACTTTGGGTATCTAATACAATGCAAAAGCTATGTAAATAATGGTTTTATTGTATTAATTTTTATTTGTATTATTTTTATTGTTGTGTCGTTATTTTTTGAAATATTTTTAACCCATGGTTTGTAGAATCCATGGATGTGGAACCCACAGACACAGAGGGCCAATTGTATATCAGGGCACTATAAAATTCTTAAGTTGAAAGAACAAAACCCTTGGTTTTAGAATGGCCAGTGAATAGAATTCTTTGCTATATTGAACTGAAAATCATTCCCAAATAAATAATGAGTGAAAATTGGCCAGGCACAATGGCTTACGCCTGTAATCCTAGCACTCTGTGAGGCTGAGGCTGAAGGATCACTCGAGGTCAGGAGTTCGAGACCAGCCTGAGCAAGAATGAGACCCCATCTCTACTAAAATTAGAAAAAAATTAGCCAGACAACTAAAAATACATATAGAAAAAAAATTAGCCGGGCATGGTGGTGCATGCCTGTAGTCCCAGCTACTCAGGAGCTGAGGCAGGAGAATTGCTTGAGCCCAGGAGTTTGAGGCTACAGTGAGCTATGATCACACCACTGCATTCCAGCCTGAGCAACAGAGCAAGACCCTGTCTATATTTAAAAAAAAAAAAAAAAAAAAAAGGACTTTGAGTTTGGATTGGACTGACTTACAGAAATAGATAAACTGTTTTTATTACAGTACATCTATTTTTCTCATTCTTTCTCCTTTCTAGAAGTCCATTATACATGCCTGAAAAGAACCTATTTTTAAATATGCCATGGTACCTAGTTTTCAACTCCCATGAATGTTAACAATTCAAACACTACTGGCCTTTAAAATTCCAAACTAAAATGAGTCACAACATCATCACCATATTAGCCTTATTCTAACAAAATAATACATATCTTTAAAGCAATCTTCACTTAATAGAGTAAGCCCAAAATATCTAGTAGTAAAATCAGCACTATTATTAACTTTATTTTGTAAGTAACATAATAGAAGTAATGACAGTGCCATGTACAATTTCAGAAGGGACACATTTGAAAGGTAATTTTTTGGTCGGACTCTGGAAGTGGTCTGCTCGCAAATGTTTAACCACCGGCGTGAATGCCCTGTGTGCTCATCCAGTGGGGTCCACATCAGGCATGAACACCTCAACAGATGGAAGGGTTAATGTATCATGATGCTGCCCATAGCAATTTACAGCCAGTAAGGACCTCAAGAATATTCAGTTCTATTTCCTATATTACAAATAAGCTGAATCTCAAGATGTTTATATTTGTGTTTAAGGTCCCACTGCATTTGACTGCAGCTAGAACTCAACGCCTAAGGCTTCTTCTTATAATAGTAAAATTTATATCTATGTTAGGCAGCAGAGTACTTTCTTAGTGCTCTAAGTAGAGAGCATCTGTCATTTGACCATTATTCCATGGTCAAATAAACATATATTATTTTCCTCTTAAATATTTACAACACTCATTAGCATTGATAAATCTGTTTAACAGCATAAACACAGCATTTTCTAACTCATTTAACCCTATAACCTTCCACACCCCAACCCTAGCACCCATTAGCATTCCACAGACCTGCAGAGCACATTGGGAAAAATTGTTGCTTCCTGACATTTCTTTACCCACTTATCCTGGAGCTGTCCACTCAGAGCTGCATACCAAATATTTTAAATCCCTTCTCCAGTTAATGGGCCTTCACATATCTGAAGACAGCTCTCATGTTCCTCTAGAACCCCGTAGAGGCTTGTTGCACATAAGCTGAGAGTTTTTTTCTAAGCAAAGATGGCAATGTATGTGTAGAGAAAATAAAAAGTAAGTGGGAACTCTAATGGCTTTGGAAGCACTCAAGATCTTTAATTTCCTGGATCTCTCTGGCACACCCAGAGGGATTCACAAGGGATACTACAACAAAGGGGAATTTCTATTGTCAGCTGGAGGTCCTCCCCTCAAAAAAAAATACTGAAAAATCCAGCAATCCACCAAGATAAAGAATGGGGATACTTCTAGCAGTCATTTCACTAGATTAATTGATTGCTTCTGGGGGAACCATTTTTGGACAAAGCACCAGTTACCTTGCCCTGCTCAGAAGACCAAAAACAAGAAGAGAAAGTAAAGGGAAACCTGATTACTATTCAGATTGGGTTGAACATTTCTAAGTGTTGTTTAATGAAGAAGAATGCTTCAAAAAAGGGCAAACTGGTAAACTCTGAAAACCTTTTATTCAGTGTTAATGAAAAGGAATGCTGAGTCGCATGGCACGAGCAGAGTCTTTTTCTCAGCTAAACAGAAATGTGCTTGAAAAAAAAAAAAAGATCTCTGCCAGGGCTTTCTTCAGTGTTTGTAGAATTTTGCCCTGGGCTGCTCTGAGGAAAAAAGCAATTCTAAAACCGTAGGTAGCTTTGCTGTTTTTTTCAGGAGGCACAGAGCAAGGTGTTGGGGGGGATGGTGGGGAGGACATGAGCTCTATAAATGCAAGGAAGGTTTAGACAGGAAATGTGACTTAGAATTCCAACTGGACACACTCTTCAGACCTGTGCAGGGGTCTTACTAAACTCTTGATGGATTGGGTCTATAGGTAATATAATTCAAAACTTGAGGCAGGACATACGATAGTAAAATTCTTGAAATAACTATGCATCTGAAGGAAGGATCCTTCATTTGAGAATAACAAGAATTACAGGTGAACAGTGAAAAAAGACTATTTGGAGTCCTTTTGGACTTTACCCTGCAGCAAACCAAATAAAATTAAATATTTAATGAAATCTCAGTCTAAGTCCAAGCAATGCAAGCAGAAAAATAGCAAGATGGTTTTTAAGCTTAATCCTTAACCCTAGGTCATTCACCCAGGGGTATTGCCAATGGTGTGACAAGTGAAGCAGAGGAAGGACTAAATTCTGGGGCAAATCAAAGCTTATGCATACTTAAAGCTACAGTACTGTATCAAATACTGTTTTAACCCATCCTAGGCCACACTGGCTGCAGAAAGGTTTTCAAGTTGACTAACTCAGTGGGTGGGTGGAGAGAAAGCAATGTATTGGATTTATGCTGTGAATTGCTAGTATAAGAAGGATTGGCTTTTTTATATTGTGCTTTAGAGCAAAATAAATCTAAATACAATAGAAAACAAAACAAACAAGTAAAAAGCCTCCTACACCATCTAAAAACCCAGTAGGAAGAAGGGAAGAAGAGAGCAGTTGTTAATGGTCCATTACATAAAACTCTCACATGATTTCTCCCCATAAATTAATTAAATAGCCTCTTGAAAGGGACTCCTTGCCAACACTGCAGCCCACTGCAATCCATCTTTCACAGCGCAGCCAATGGGAGCTTACAAACCTGATCATAATTGCTTCCTTGCCTAAAGACCTCCCTTGGCTTGCTGCTGCCTAGGAGTGAAGTACCACTTACCCGTTTAGCACGAAAGCCCTTCCCAATTTCCCCTCATCCCGCTCTCCAGTTGCATCACTTGCCACGCCTCCCCGCTCCCACCCCACCATTCATCCAAAGCTCCAGCCACAGTACACCTCCTGCTTTAGGTCTCCTACCTTCACATCAGCCTTTTTCCTCTCTCACATTGCTCTCCCTCTGGCCCAACCCTAGGGAAATTACTCATTGATCAAAACTCTGTTCAAATATCATTGTTTCCATGGAATTTTCTCAGTTCTCCTGGGCCAAATCAACTGCTTCCTTCTTTATGCTCACAGGGCATTTTTATTTTAAATAATAATAGATGAAATTCATTATGCACTTACCATATGCCAGGCACAGTTCTAAGCACTTTTACTCATTAATCATAATCCTCATTTAATCCTCTCAACAGCCCCAGGAGGCTGGTACTATTATTATTATCATCCCTGTTTTTCATATGAGAAAGCTGAGGCACAAAGAAGCTGAGTGTTTTGCATACAGTCATTCGGCCAGTAAGTGGCAGACACAGGATTCTGACACAGGCGGCCCAACTCCGTAGCATTTGCTCTTCACCACGTTGCCTTGTATCTGTCTATTCCCCCAATAAACTGAGAGCCTCTTGCGATCAAGCTGGAAGGGAGTCCAGAGCTTGGCTTGGCCAAAGGGGTTCTTTGAGGCAGGAATCAAGGGAGCGTTTCACCAAAAGCTGCGGGGAGCCCCCAAATCAGGAAAAGAAGCAGGGCCAAGAATTAAAGGTGAAGATGAGTCAAGCAAACCAAAGAAGTAAGACTTCAAAAGTCTCCCAAATCAAAGGGCAATTGTAGATGTCAGACACTAGGCTCTGAAGTCAAGGATAAGAGCCAGGGGCCAGGCTGGTTCCAGAAGCAGGGAATTTCTTACTCAGCTTATGTTCCCATACCTGAGCTCAGAAAAGTTCTCTTTGCTTGAAGACATAAAAATAAATCTAGCTATGGATGTGCTTCAAACTTCTTGTCAGGGAGCTTGTCTCCCTCTTCCGAGGCTGTTTCACTCCCCAGCTCGGGATTGGGGAGGTCAACCTTGAGGTGGTCCAACCCAGATGAACATGTTTCCCACCCAGCTAAATAGCAAGTTCCAAAAATAACAAAACCAGGACTGAAGGCTTTTGTTTATAAAACACAGACTACTGACTCGTAACTAATATCAGCTTACTCGTCATTTAGTCATAATTTGTTTTTCATTTCAGGTCATAATACACTGAAATCTCCTCAGCACTAATTTTCCTCCCCTTGATACCCCAGTCTCTACAAAGTTCCTTTTTTCTCCAGAGGTTTAAAGAAGGAGCAAATTTGTCAGAACCCAACTCAAATGGATTCTCCACCATGAAGCTTTCCTTTGTCAACCTCACTAAAAGTGAGCTCTCTCTCCTGGGAACTCCTAGTACATATTCTTTGCACCAATTCAAGCCCTGACTGGTAATTATATCCCAAGTAATTATTTCCCAGGGTAGCTATTACTAATATTAGTAGCTATCATTTCTTGAGAACTTGCTCTGTGCCTTTACATAGTATCTTATTCAACACCATAAATGAGGTACAGACAGTACTTGACTTACGATGCTTTCTTTGACTTACGATTTTTCCACTTTACAAGGGTGCAAGTCAATATGCATTTTGAGTATGCTCATCGACTTACTATAGGATTACCTTCTGATGAGCCCATCGCGGGATCATCTATATCCAATCCCCATTTTACAAATGAAGAAACCAAGGCACAGAACATTAGTAAACTTGCCAAGTTCACACACTGGTAAGAAGCAGAACTATGAATTGATACCAGGTTTGACTGCACCAGATAGTGGTGCTGAACAAATACTCTGTGTGCTACCACACATCTCTCAGCCTCCCTGCAGTCATGTGGCCAATGGACTGAGAGCAAAACAAATTATGAGCAAATGACAACCATGTGTGTCTCTTCTGAGATGAGACATTTAAGAGTGGCAACTCTTAAAGCCATGAGGTGAGATGGCTCAGCCTCAAAATAGAGAGTGCCTGGATCCATGAGACACCACGTAGAAGAGAGCTGCTATAAGGAATCATGAGATGTGCATGGGACTTTCTGAAAGCAAGAAACAAATCTTGGTTGTGCTAACACTCCCCTAACAGTCCGGAAATTTTGTGGCTTTGTTGTTGTTGTTGTTACTACCAGAGCATATTCTAGCATTACTCTGACGAATACAGACTCCAAAATCTGTGTCCTCAACCCTCGAACTCCAACTTCTTCCAACTTGCATTTTCAGAGTACGTATCTAACATAAGGCACAGAAAAGAGATGAGGAAACAGGCATATCAAATGTTCCCATTTCCTGCAGCAGGGGCATGGGAATAAAGTATTTATGAAGTAGCCAGATGGAAATCATGAGGAGCTCATGGATAACTTCACAACGTACCACAACAAAGCTGGCATCATACGAGAGCCCATAGACTGGCTTGGAGCAAGAGGAGAAGCAAATGAAATGCAAACGTGTTGTGGCATTATTCTTTCCCAACAAAATCCTTTCCCTTCTTGCCACCACACTAAATTTCCATCTTGGATTCAACTTTAATAAATTTTCTGATACACCAAAGATTGTCATACACTAGAATACAAGACTCCGTAACAAAGAAAGATTTTTAAAGACCCACAGAATGGCCCTTGGGAGCGGCACAGATGCTTTCATCTATCCAAGGTAATTTTGACTTACTCTTGGTGGAATGGAAGAGTGAACTTCTTTCCTTCATTCCCTTTAAATGTAGGAATCCTCATATCCATTGT